>APFE030777844.1:0-11675 GCA_000404065.3 Pinus taeda
ATCTCATGCGGTTGTGTGAAGTGTGGAAATGTGTTGCTGAATGATCCAAGCAGATTATGTTATCTATCTATGTAGTGTGAAGTCAAACAAAACTATGCCTCCACTCAGACTGGTGTGAGTCAGATTATTGGATCATTGTGGGATTATGCAGAACCGAGCCTACATAGCTGAGTTTATGAGTTGGTTTATGATTTGTTTCATAATCGATACCTCATGTGCATGTGTTGGAATTGACCCTTGACCCAAGATGTGGAGCTACTTGGACCTATGCATTATCGGAATATTGGAGCCTTGAAGTTTGAGTGATGTGAATGAGGAAACAACCTGCATTGTAAGTGATGTATCCCCTGTTCAAGGAGTCACTTGAGCTGATTGTTATTGAAACCAAGCTTTGTGGTGTTGAGCTTCCACAACTCTACAACAACCACTAGAATGTCGAAGCCTTGAGCGTTGAGCTTGTAGCATGGAATTGAGAGTCTTGTTGTGGTGTGAATCTTATATTGTTGTGCATGTGGTTGTCTAAGAGTTGTTGTAAGTTCAGTTGATTGATTGTAGCGAATGTCAAGTGAGTGATTGTTGCGTGGAGCCAAGATGGGATACAAAGCTGGAGTTTTTTTCGCTGGTGGAGCGATCAAAATATGTTCCAAGATGAGATGTTGGTTCTATAGTGTGAAAGAGGTCTCGTGCATGCCATTATTGACATCAAAAACTCATTCAAAAACCTATTAGCACTGAACAAGTTGAATGGTGAAGGTAAAGGTTTTTATTCATATGGATGCTCATGTTGGTGGACCTAAGGTGAATAAATGTATTATATGTTGTTAAATGTTTGAAATTTTTCATTTTAAAAAACTCAGGTGAATAAAACAATATTTTTTTTTTCACGGCCTTATGATTACAAGCAACCCTTTAAGTATGATGGAGCATTGTTGATAGTGTATATTTTTGCATGCTTTTCATGCAAGCAAGATGCCTTTAGCTCCATAACCTTTTTCTATCTGTATTCTAGCACTTGGAGAGAGATTTTATTGGATTCCAACATAAATATTTCAGGGACATTGGGTCGTGTGAGGCCTTAGGAAGAGAGAAAATGTAACCTGCCACTGGTGTCAGATACGAGCCACGGATGGGCCACTAAATTTAATGACCCATCTTAAAGCATAAATATGAATGAATTTAATTCTTTGGTTTTGCAACCATTTATTTTTCAAGTTGTTGCAACTTCTATGTTTGTAGTTTATTTTTTTGTATGAGTATGTCAAGTTACAGTAAGTGACATTACTCTCACTAAATATTGTCATGAGTTTGATTTTTTGTTGGAATTGGCCATTCCAAAAATACAGAAATTTATAGGAATTATTGATTATTAGATATGATGAATACATGACACTGAAGGTGGCATCAGAAGATAGTGATGCGAGCATCATCAAAGATTGAAGGATGACAGACAACTAGGTGAAAGTGTGTGAGTTTGTCGAATAGAATCATGATGATGGTGTATTATTCGTCACATACATTTATTATTAAGCACATCTAAGATGTTTTGTATTGTTCCTTCAAAATTCTGTAATATTATATATGTGAAGTTCTATTTTTAGCATTCTAAGACATTGTACATTGAGGAAGTTTTTGTTAAGCTTAAAACCACTTTGTAATTGCAGGTTTTTGGTCAACCATAAACCACTTTGGAAATGCAGGTTTGTGGTAAGCAAGAAACTACTTATGAGAGTGTATCTAAGAGAAGGTTTATAGTAGGACAGAAACCACTTTATAGTGTAGGCTGGAAAACACATGTGAGAGTGCAATGGACATGGATTCCTACAAGCATGGTTTAGGGTCAGATCACAAAACGCTAGGCATGGTTTAGGGTCAGCTGATAAAACCCTAGGCCTAGATTAGAGTCAGTGGACAAAACCCTGGGCATGGTATAGGGTAAGTCGATAAAACCCAAAACATGGTTATGGGTAATCCGTGAAAACCCATGCTGACAATGATGGAGGGGGATTTATAGGTATAGGTATAGGTATGAAAAATAATGGTTGACTGAACAATGTGCACGAAGGACATCCTAGTAGACTAGTGGTTGCAACGATTGGTTCCAATACATTTCAGTAGATGGTTGTTCCTTTATATGGACATCATGTTGATTTTTGTGTATCTTGGGAGGTACTGCAAGCCCAGGTGTTCAAGGGTTGGAGGTCAAAGCACCACAAGCCTAGGGTTTTGCTCCCATCAGGGTTTGTGCCAAAACCATTATGAATTTGAGCTTGAGAAATTTTGAGGTGACGGAGATTGGCAGGCCAATTCCAATGCTTCGAGGATCACTCAAATTAGATCTATCACTAGTAGAAAATGAGAAATTAGTGACTAGATGAACAAAAAATTTAGTCACCGCAACTTTTCGAAGTGAAATACTACCAAAAATGAGCAATCTTAAGCGACCTAACTAAAAACAACTAACATAAATCCCTAATTTAGTCACAGGTTAAAATATTTGACTAGATAATAAGTAATGCAACTAAAAATTACTAACATCAATGACTAATTTAGTCTAAGAAAAAAAATACAACTACCTAACAAGTAATACAACAATATGAATCAGATTTTTATGTTAATCATCTTAATTGTATCAAGCAATGTAAACTTACAAGTGATAGGGGATTGAAAGGTTGTTAAATATTATTTGAAAGGTTATCCTTCCTTAAAAACTTCTTCATCCCCACATGGTGTATAGGTGAGCCAACTTTGAATCATTTATCTCTAATAATTTGTAATTTTAAAAGTATATTTTTAATGAAAAAATAATTCTATGTATTTTTTTTTTAATGTATTCATTGAATTTAATTGGATCCAGTTCCAATTTAAAATTAATTTGAAAGAAATTAAAATTATAATATCAAACAAAAACTACTTTAATTTCATATTAACTAACCTAGATCCATATTAACCCCGGATATATTAAGCACCGAGAGGGATCCAATCTCTCAAGGTACTAACTTCTTTTGTATTGCAAAACTTGAGGAAATGTTTGCACACAAGAGATTGGATCCCTCTTGACACTTGATAGTTATAGGGTTAATATGGATCTAGGATGGTTATATAATACTATATAATATCTATATTTGTATTTTTGTGTCTTTGTTATTCCTTCTCTATATCTCACCCCCCAAATGTACACACACTCTCTCTCCCTCTCTTCCCCTTCCCTGTCTATCTCTCTCTTCCCCTTCTATCCCTCTATCTATATCATTCTCTCTATTCCCTCCCACTCTCCTCTCTCCCTCACTTTCTTTGCATGATTCCCTTATCACTCCCCCTCTCTCCCCACCTTTCTCCCTCTCTGTTTTTCTCTTTCCCTCCCTCTCCTTCCCCCTCTAATTCCATCTCTCTCTCCTCATCTCTATCTCCCTTCCTCTCTATCCCTTATCTCCCACCTCCTTTATCTCCCACACCAAATAACTCTCCCTCTCTCTCTCTCTCTTCTATCCAACTCTATCACTATCTCTCCCCCTCCCTATCCATATACATCTCCATGTCTCCATATATCTCCCTTCCCCTTATCTCCTTATCTCTATCATCTCCTCTTCTTTCTCTTCCCTCGTCTCCTCTCTTCCTCACTCTCCCTCCATATCTCCCTTCTCACACCTCTCTATATCCATATCTATCTCTCTATGTCTTTGTTCTTTCATCCATGTATCTACCACTCCAACTCCATCTCTCTCTCTCTCTCTCTCTCTCTCTTGATCACTCTCTCCCACCTCACTCTCTCTCCCCCCAATCAATCTCTCTTTCTTTCTCTCTCTACCCTCCATATTTTTCACTATCTCCCTCCCACTCTACGCCCCCTCCCTAACTCTCCCTTAAGTTTGGTCACATTGCATTGTGTTTAAGAAATTATCTAAATTAAAAAAACTTAATTGGCTGTAAAATATTAAACATATATTTTGGATCAATCATGTCAAAGAAATTCATGTATGAAAACATTAAAGAATACATGTACTCCCCATATTTTAATCTATTAATAATTAGTTCAATTTTGCTTGCTCTCATCCCTTGATCCTTAGCTAATATTATCATTATCTATATCTTGTATAATCTATATACTGTATGTGTATGTAGTAGACAGACAATCATAGATTCATCTTAGCTTAAATTTAATCCTAAAAACCTTAACTTTAATTTCTACTGGGTAACATTAAATTATCTAAATTAAAAAAAAAAACAACTTAATTTGGTTTGTAAAATATTTAAACCTATATTTGCGATAGAATCCATGTCAAACGAATAAATCAATGAAAAAATTTAAAATCAATGCACTTATTTTAAATCTAGTTAATAATTAGATCCAATTTGTTTGCTACTCATCCGTTGAACTGCCTTAAGCTACAAGATATATTCTATATATACTATCTAATATTATACGATTACTATACTATATACCACTTTCCCTAAACAATATCTATAATATTATCTATATATTATAATATATCCTAATATTATATATTATATATAACTCTCTCCACTATATATATACTTACGATATAGCATATAGATATATATATATATAGAAATGACATAGATCCATCTTAGCTTTATTGACTCATATTTTTAGTTGTGGTGAAGATAGAGGGTTTAGATATATCTCAAATTGTAACATTTTCCCTGTTAGATTCAATTAAACAAATGTTGTAAAATTAAACTAAAATAAATTACGTTTTTTGCTCAAGCAAGAGTCATTCCTTCTATTCAATTGAAATCGAAAAACAAATTACATATATTACAACAAGCCGAAAGGACCTAAGGGAAATAACTTTAATTGCCCACTCAAGGGTTAGGATGCCAAGCCAAAGGCATACCAAATGGACCGAGGGCCCACAAAACTAACTATGTGAACTACAAAAAACAAACAGAAGCCTAGACAATCTGATCCGTCTTCAAAGATCTGACGGATGAGGCACATATCGAAGGGAAAAAAAAGTATATTCTTTGATGCCTAAAATGGACTCGATGAGGAAATAGAAGCCAACCTATATGGATGTCAGGTCCAATTGGGGAATAAACTTCGCGCATGTAATCTGCCTGAAATTCAGAGATTCCGACCTCAAGGCGAGACAAGCATGAAGGATAACATTGTATCTAGACCTGAAATTGAATACCACCATAATTTAGGTTCAGTTCAGGTCCGACATGCAAGGTAACCACGTTGCAAATTGCCTCACAAGATCCCTAGGATAGCCCCTAATCTGTTTAAATGCAAGTACATTAAAGCAAAACTCAGCAGAGCTACATCCTCAGTAGAGAATTCAGATTTCCTAAAGAGTGAAAGGTCTGAATTACAAGTTCTGGTTACAAGTTCCCTTTTGCAGCCTTGACAACCATGCACTGCTTCACTATAGAAGATCGAACTTCCCCTGATACTTCTTGTCAACATACTTTTAGTATTCCCTACTTTCGTAGAGCTCCCTATCCACATTCATCTATCTGACACACTCTTGCCTCAATCTGCCTTGGGGTATCTCTATCCAATCATAAATTTTATTACATTTCATTCAACGCACACCCTCATTGGCAAGTAAGTCTGCTACTTTTTGGCAATATTACGCAAATGAGTAAAACTTATAATTATCATGTTCTTTAGGTGACAATGAATCTGTTGATAAACTTGCCGAAGCCGCCAATGTTTTGAGAATTTATTTGGAGGAGAACCATAGCAAATTCTCTTAACCGAATTAATAATCAATTCGTAGTCAGCTTCAATTAAGGTATTCTGAAGATTTGAGTTGTTTAATATTTCTAGACTTTACTCAAGGGCCATAAGCTCTGCCATATTGTTAGTGGCTTTGCCCAAATGGCTATGAAAGAGGGTTTTTATGTAACCATTTTCATCTCTTATCATTCCTCCATACCCTACCATACCCAGGTTTCCTTTAGAGGCCCCATCAATATTGCATTTTAAGAATCCCTGAGGGGGAGGTTGTCAGAAATCCTTATCATAAATTATATGACTTATCTTCCTATTTTTACCTTGTGGGGTAATTCCCTGAAGACCTAGATACATCAGAATCTATTCATCCTTATCTTTAGGTTATTCATGAGGGGGGTTTTTAATGATGTTCCCTACTGTCTCCTTGAGTTGTCTTAATATCTGAGTCATGATGTTCTCGGGAGAATCTTTCCTATTCTTGAAAATTTTGTTGTTGCATTCTTTCCAGACATCCCATATCAGAAAGCTGGGAATTAATGCCCAACCCTTGTTGATTATTTCATTGTCATAGAAATTTCTCCTCCACTTCTTTAAAGTGTCAGTTATTCTGCCCAAGTCCTTATCTGTTTGTTTGAATATTGAAGCTACTTCATTCCACAAGGTGGAAGTGAATGGGAAGATGTTGAGTAGGTGGTCCATGGTTTCTTCTTGTGATTCACATAGTTGGCATCTGCATGGACCATATACCCATCTTTTCCTGAGATCCTCCCAGGTCAAAATTTTTTTATGCTGCGCTAACCATGTGAACAGTTTGACTTTCATCCAACTTTGGTTTTACCATAGGCTTTTCCATATCTCATCAGCGTTTGGGAAGTAAAGTCCTAGGGCTTTATGTTTGCCCTCTTTGAGTTTAAAGTTACCTTCATTATTATTTTCACATCTCAGCTAGTCTGAATCTGCTGAAGTCAAAATATTTCTTTGTTCCAGGATGTCTAATAAGGCTTTTGGTTGTGCCTTTAACGGGGAGTCCTCACTGTAAACTAGGTTCTTCCATGATCTCCATTTGTCTTCCCTTCTTTCCGGAACCTAGAAGTCTTTTACCCTGTGTAACCCCTTGTTATCAATATCATTCTTGAGATTGGAAAATTCTTGTGTTAACAGTTTAGGTTCTTGTTGCTAGTTATCTTCCCAGAACCAAGCCAAGTTTCCATCTCTGATTTCCCAGAAACTATGTTTCTGCACAATGGCTCTATTTTCCCAAGCTTTGTTCCATATGTGGGAGCCTTTGATGAACCTAGACATTCTAATGTGGTCCTTGTCTTGCCAATTGATTTCATATTTCCATTTCCAAATTTGGTCCCAAGGGGAAGCCGAATATTTTAGCCATCTCCACCATAGCTTAGCCCCTAGAACTCTGTTTAGAATTTCAGGGTCGTCTAGCCCCAAACCACCATGGGTTTTGGGTTTACAGATGTTTTCCCAGGCCACCAAGGCCCATTTTGTTTTCCTCCCCTTTGCCTCAAAGAAAGTCTCTTTGGATATTTCTACATTACTGCATGATTCCTTTTAGAGCTGGAAGGGCTGAAAACATAAAAATGGGGATAGTTTGTAGGACATCTTTTGTGAGCACTAGCCTTCCAGCTAAGTTCAAAGACATATTAGTCCATTTCTAAACTTTGTCTTGTAGCTTATTGGTCACCCATTCCCAAACTGTCTTTCTCAGGGGTTTGTTTGTTAGTGGTACTGCCAAATATTTGGATGGTAACAAATCTCTTTGAAAGCCTAAAATTCTAGATATGTTCCTTTGAATAGCATTGTCAATGTTAAAAAGGAAAATCTTTGATTTGGTAAGGCTTACCTTGGTGCCTGCAGCGAATGCAAAGACTTTCAGGATATGTTTGAATGTTAGAGCTTCCTTCACCGTAGGTATACCCTATGGCATGGTATCGTCCACAAATTGTTGATGTGTTACAGCATGTCCATTCATCGTGAGTTTGAGACCCTGGATTTTTCCTTCTACTTTGGTTGAACTGATAGCTTTGCCAAGCCCTTCCATCATGAGAATAAAGATGAATGGTGAGAGTGGGTAGCCTTGTTTGAGACCTCTAGAAGGGATAAAGGATTTGGAGGGTGAGCCATTTACCAGAATCGAAAAACACAAGGTAGTTACTAGAGCCATAACCCATCGTACCCAATTATGGTCGAATCCATAGGCTATAAGAACACTCCTAATGTAAGTTCAGCTTAGATTATCATAAGCCTTTTCTAGGTCAAGTTGCATGATCATACTTGCTTGCCTCTTGCTTTTAAGTGAGTGAACCACCTCATGAGCTTGAATGATGTTGTCAAAAATTTGTCTGCCTTCCACATACCTAGTTTGTTCCACAGAAACAAGAGTCGGAAGAAGGGGCTTTAGCCTATTGGCTATTATTTTGGAAATAATTTTGTACACCACATTGCATAATTTTGTTGGTCTGAATCTGTTTGGTGTCATAGAATTATCCTGCTTGGGAATTAAGGATATGAAAGATGTATTGAGGGCCTTCAATATAGATTTGTTTTTCCTTGAATCCTCCACCACATCAAGAATATCCTGATTGACTATACCCCAACATGCTTTAAAGAAGTCAACATTGAATCCATCTGGACTTGGCGCCTTCCCATTTTGCATCTCTTTGATAACTTCGCTAACCTCTTCTTCATTCACAGGCCTGTTTAGATTGTAATTATCCTCCATTGTCGCAAGCTTCTCAATGTGCTTTGTTATGTCCCTAATGAACTGTGATCTATCTAAGAGAGGCTCCTCAACAATGCCTTGGAAATGTTGAACCAGCGCTGCTTCTATTTCTTTGTGGGTATTAAGTTGGTTTCCTTGAGCATCGTTTATGATTGATATTCTGTTATGAGACCTATGATCCATGGTAGATTTGCGAAAGAACCTTGTGTTCCTTTCTCCTTCTTTTAACCATTGTACCCTTGATTTCTATTTCCAGAATATCTCCTCTTACCTGCATAATTCTTCCCATTCCTATTGAAGGTTTTCTGCTTGTGTCTTCCTTCCCTCGTTGAAGCCATCCGTAATGAGGATTTGGTTGATCTCATGAAACTTTCGTTCAACAACTTTTTTGGTTTCAAAAATGTTCCCAAACTCATTATTATTCCAATATTTAAGATTGTATTTGATACATTTCAATCTTTTATGTAGGAGGAAAATTTTAGTGCCCTGAACATGCATATGCTCTGTCCACCATTTTTCAATATTGCTGATAAAGTTCGAATGGGTAAGCCAAATGTTTTCAAACCTGAAAGGTCTATTTCATGGAGTTCCTGTAAAGGATGCTTCAAGTTGAACAGACCAATGATCCGAACCACCAAAAGGAAGTATCCTTACTGACAGGTCAAGCCCTGTAAGGATAAGGTCCTCCGAGATGATAAATCTATTCAGTTTTGAAGCCACCTGGGACTCGCCTCCCCTTTTATTATTCCAGGTAAAGGTTCCATTACTTTTTTCTGTGTCAACTAGCCTCATATTGTTTATAAAATTTTGAAATTCTATGGAATCTCTGCCTAGAGATCTAGTTCCACCTTTTTTTCTGAAAGGGATCTCATCATATTGAAGTCCCCTCCCAAAATCCAGGGAATGCCCGCATGTCTATTTCATAGATCTTCGAGTGAGGTAAGAAGCCTAAGTTTGTCCTCAGGATTCTATGGTCCATAAAATTTTTTGATAAAGTAGACTTCCTTGTCCCCCAATAGTTGAATAACCATTGAGAGGTAGTTTGTTAATGCTTTAGCATTAAGGACTCTTATTTTCAGAGGGTTACAGAGTGTAAGAATTCCTCCTGCTGTTTTATCTGCTTTAACTTCTAGATATTCATATTTAATCAACTATTTGCTATGTATTTCTCTTATTTTTCCAATTGAACATTGTGTTTCTTGGATGAAAATCATGTCTGGTTTTTCCTCTTTCATTTTATTGCTAAGATTTCTTTGTTTCATTTTATTTCCTAGACCCTTGATATTCCATGTTGTAAGCTTCATTGAGAAATATTTGTAAATGAGTAACTGGTTAGGTTTTTCATCTTACCTGATTCAATCATGAGTTTTCCACACTCTAGTAGCAGCTCATTTTGTTTCTTCCTGCCTCTTTTCCTACTTGGGTTCCTAGGAGCTAATCCCGGTGCTACCTTCATTGTTTTCACTCCTTCATTGTTCTAACTTTCATGGCTTCTTTTGACTCCTGAAACTTTCACTTCGGTTCTCCATAGGAATAGCTATTACGCCGTATTGAGCACCTCTTGTCGTAGCGAATCCATTCCTTTGGTGGTTCCTTGCTCCAAAAACGTTTCTAGATCTAGTTACTTCCTTTCGAGAATATCTTGCAGTTCATGGTCCTCTGTTCCCACCTCACTAGGGGTCATCTCTTGGTCCCTATCCACTTCCAAAGTGTTTAGCAGATCCTCCTTTTGTTGATTTTTTTTCCTGTGTGTCCTCCATGATGTCTTCCTTTTCGTTCTCTACAGGGATGTCTTCCACAGTCTGGTTTTCTTTGTTTTGCTCCTCTTCTTCTTCTAATACCTTGTACCTATTTTGATTCAACTGCTTTTCCTCATTGGGTTTTTTTTATACCTTCTTACTCCTTTACCATTGTTTCCCACTTTGTTAAAGCCTTTAGTATCTTTCCCTAAGGTAGCTTTAGTTCTGTTTTCCATTCTGTTTAAGGGACAATCTCTATATAGATGCTCATGTTCATGACATTTTCAGCATCTGAAAGGGATATGCTCATAGTCCACCGCTTGAAGCCATTCTTCATCAAAAACTTCCAGAATTACTTCATCTGGTAGCATTCCAAAGAGGTCCATCTCTACACATATGGGGGCAAAGGACATATGCTTCCCCCACATAGTGGCTTCCAATATTTTCACAAAATGCCCTAGTTTATTTCGTATTTCTTTTAATGATTTCGGCTACCAATAATCCATTGGTAAGGAGTAGAGCCTAACCCACATTGGGACCAATGTGAATGTTTCACGCTCCGAAACAAAATTCATTATCCAAGTCTGCATATAGAGGCTTGCAGCTGCATAGAAGTATGGCCGTCCTTCAAACACTCTGTCTTTATCCTCAATGTTTGCAAAAAGTGCAGTGAAAAAACCCTTGGATCCAAGGTGTACCTCTATATCCCCTTTAGTTTTCCAATGATTTTTCAACCATGCCTATAAAGCCTTCTCTATAGGCCATAACCACATGAGTTTACAAATTACTGCATAGTTCGCCATGTGTTCCCGATGTGCTTGTATCGTTGGATCACTTAACATCACTCGGGGTGTGATCGTTGCCTTAGGTTTGCAATGTTGGGTTGTGTTATATTCTTTCCACATAGTTAACAGGGGGTTTGAAGGGTACTCGTAACCCCACTTTATGGGGTCCGGGGTAGCGCCTCGGAAAATTTTGGTTTTGGACCATATGTTAGGTTGGGCGGACCCACATATGGTTTTGTGCATGATTTTCCCACATGTTTTTTGGACGTGATGGTTTTCGGTCCAGGGTATTGGATGCGATGGTTTTTTCGTCAATGGTATTTCACGTGATGGTTTTTCGGTCCATGGTATTGGATTCTTCGGCATGTATAAATATGTATTGTAACATTGAAAGGAATATAATGAAAAATCAAGCTGGTAGTCCCGGTTTTGGGATCCAGGGGAAAATCTCTGTGCATATGTGTTTTTTTATGTGTTATGCTCTCGCATTGTTTATTTTTCTGTGATTTAGAATTTGTATGCAGGTAATTTCTATACGGGGTTAAAACCTACATTTGGTATCAGAGTTGTTTTGGCTTCAAGGAGACGCCTTTGTTGCTGCGGGGTTTCGCTCAGGCCTGTGGTAGACCCTATTTAGTGGGAGATCTGCGAGATCGATTCTGGTGGTGAAAGAAGATGGCGAGCAGTGGAAAGATAGAGATTGAGAAGTT
>APFE030777846.1:1452-15968 GCA_000404065.3 Pinus taeda
AATCTTCCTTATTTACACTTTGAATTATTTTTGCATATCAGTACCATAAAATTATGAGCAAGAAAACAGACAGTCACATCAAAGAACACCAGATATAAGGTGGAAACCCAATGTGGGTGAAAACCACCTGCTGCAATATGTCTCTATCTTCTTTCAAATTAGAAACTCCTGTTACAATGGTCTTGTACTGGTGCAGTCATTTACCAGTACGCAGGCTGCAACCTGCAGAGAGCTACAACTCTCTCTCGTTTTCCAGTCTCTCCTGGAAGGGAGCTACAACCCCCTACTTCTTTTCAAGGACCACTTTTCATAAATTTTCAAACTGGATCCATATACATCAAATGATCATTAAGTACATGTAGATTTCACAGTCAACAGCAGTAACCAGATCAACAACACAGAACTAAACCCAGAACACCTTATCAACAGAAAAATTCAGTCAATAGATAGTCATGAGACAGATACACAACTTTCCTTTCTTTGGCCTACGTCGCTACGCACTTCACCCTCTGCTTCTCTGCGTATACCTGCAGAGTTCCTTCTGCTGCACTGCGTGACCACGCACTGCTTCTTCTATTGTGCTGCGTATAGTACGCACCCAAATGCACTATCGCGCCACGTACTGCCACAGTAGACACGCACCCAAAAAGACTATCACGCCGCGTACGTTTACTATGCGTACGCACCTGAACCACTGTCGCTCTGCGTACCCACGTACTGCGCCTTCGTCGCCTCTGCGTACCAACGCACTGCACCTTTGTCGCGACTACATACCCACGCACTTATCCTTCTTCTGCTCTGCGTGCCCACGCACTCGCACCGTTAATCACCTGCGTACCTCTGATTAGGGCCGAAATACAGTCAGATGCTTAGATCTGATCTTGCGCTCGAGAGATCACCCTTCACAGATTCGCTTTCAACTTCTCTTTTATAGATCAAGCTTGTAAATAGAGAACCCAATATTTCCGATCTTAAGATATTCAATTTTCAAAAGATGCTCAAGCCAAATGATCTCCTTTGCTTTATATAGGCAAGCTCTTCCCCAAATCATGGACCAATACCACGGGCCAAAACCATAATAACACAATACCGTCGGCTAAATACCAAGGATTAAACATAAGAAACCCCACGTGTGCTTTTCTCTGCCTTGAAATGAGTGCACTGGGGGTACACACCTCATGAATGGGTAACTTGCGTGTCTGGACGCGGTCCCTACACAGCATACCTGCGAGTACGCATCTTCTTAACTTTTCTCTTGCGTACTTCTTAATTCTCATCATATTGAGAGCCATGCCATGGGTGTTTCCATCAAGTACAACATCTGTAACATATAACCATTACCAGAAGCATAATGCCAACATGGAATCTACTAGCGAGACCTCGCCCACCATCTAATGTGCCATTCAGGATCATAGTACAAGCTTACAAAATGATCATGGCTGGCACTATCATAGATGAAGGGGCTTCTGTGAGTATCCTTTCCTCAACTGCTTGGAAAGTGCTTAGTTCGCCACTGCTTCTACGTGAGATTCAAAATATGTTAGGCTTCAATAAAGGAACTAGTTGACCGTTAGGGATCCTTCCAAATTTGCCTATAACTTTGAGAATGAAAACCATTCATCTAAACGTGATGATAGTCCAAGGACCTCTAGATTACAATCTACTCCTTGGGCGTGACTACATTTATAGCATGGGAGCTATTGTTTCCTCACTCTTTCGAGTGATGTGTTTCTTGTATGAAGGCATAATGGTCGAGCTCATTGACCAGCTTTCATTCCCTGGTTCAAACATAGTTACCAGTCAAATGCCATCCCTAACTGGTCTTTTTGCACAAATACTGTCTCATCAAGCTCCAGTCCATCCACCTGATGATCGTGAGTGATTCGGTGAATGTGACTAAACCCAGGGGGCACGTGCCCTGGCCTGCTTCAGCAAGAAAGCCCTAGATATAAGATATGTTTCCTCGTAGGATATATGACCAATTTGACACACCCGTCCATTTAGGAAAATGGGATCAGTCTGGAATAGGATTTCCTTGTCAAAGGCTATGTGATTAGAAGCTCACACCATTCACCTTTGTCTATTTCAATGGACAAAGCCAAGGAAGTGTTTTGGCTGCTACGTGGATGAAACAATTTTGCTAATGCAAGGACTTCCGTATGGTAACCTGGAAAATCTTCTTTTCTTTATACCTGGGGGCATGGAAACCTTTTTTTACGCAAGTGAAAAGCGACTAGCGTAACTCTAACCCCATAGTTTTTACTAACTTCAACTGCTTAAGTTAGGTGATTAGTTTGGTCAACCATTCACCTTTGCAAGGGCCAAATGGCACCGACAAAGTAAAGGAGGTGTTTCTACGAAACTATCCTACCTAACCTTAGTAGTTCATTAACCCTTAGGATAGTAGTTGGTCATTCCTAGCTTGCATACAAAAGGCTCTGGAGCAAAGTTTCGCATGGGGCAAGCTCCCTAAAAAATGAACCTACTAATGAGAGAAATCCTTATTATAAGATTGGCATGAGCAGGCTTACGCAAAGTTCAAGCTGGTTATTAAATAAACCTAGAGATGAGCATATGTTCCCCCAGAGTTCAAGCTCATTAAAAAATGAACCCACTGTTGGTAAATAACCTTTGTGATCGCATTGCTATCAGCTTTTGAGCCTTGGTTGTGTTCTTACCATTACCTCCACTTTTTAGCCGATCATATGCCTCCACTTGATTGTTTACCCTATTGAGGAACAACTGCGATGAGTGATTACGTTAGCCACCTTCTTTACACTGCCATGATTGGAAAGTTCCAAACTTACAAGGAACCAGCTGCTACCCAAAAATATCACTCGTTCCTAAAAAACAAGTCTCTTTTAAGCTCTTTTTAGACGCATAAAAATATAAAAAGATTGTCGAGCAATTGGCATCTCCAGCTCGTTAAAGTGATTGGAAGTGCCATCCATCCTCTATATTTTAATCTTTTGGACCTGAGGGATCATTACACAAAAAGATCGAGAGCTTTCCTTTTTCGGCTCACTAAAGTGATCAGAAAAGTCATCCCTTTCGTGTTATTTTATACTTTTTCAGACTTAAGGGATTATACTACGAAAAAGGACTAGTGGAGTTTCCTTTCCGTCTCTTTTCAAACTCTATAAAACTGAAAAAGACCGAGTTATCTTTGTCATTAAACTCGTTAAAAAAATAGCGACAAACTTGTCCAATATAGACAAGAGCGAGTTTGACTATCGCTAGGCTCACTAAAACATAGTGACAGGTTTGCATGAAAGGCAAATTATAGAACAAGCATATGTTATCCTCCTCAATCTTAACAAAAATAAAGAGGTACTGGTCAGAAATGATTGGGGAAAAAGGGAGGAAAACTTGAAGAACTTTATTAGTAGCAGGTCGCTCTTGAACATGACACTTTCACTCTACCACCATGATTGAGATGGGTTGGGTTATTCTGTTCACTAGTCAAATCACCATTGGTCCTACGTACCATCCATTTTTGAGGTTAACGCTACCAATCCATTTCAGTGTCGCCGATATGTTCAAGAGAAGTCGCTCAAAGAATTCACCAACCTAGCTAACGCCTCATCCACTGCAATACCTTCACACTCCATTCTTTCATGACCACTACCCTCAACCTTGTATCATCAGATCGTTTTCACCTCCACAAAATCATTTGCTCTATTCCATGTCATAGATGTGGGATTCATTAAGGCCCTCCTACGACGGGTCACTTCTTGTCGACATTAGCTCATTATCCAAGAAGTTGACTTAGGAACATTACTTTCAGTACTTTGAAGCTTGCATGCCTCAATGGCAAGTTTCTCACTTCCGGTGACAGGTTTACATCAATGGCCTTTGACCAAAATATTTTACGTGGTGTTCAACATCGACTCATGTATTCACACCAGGTGAACTGTACTACAATACATTGAGGGTCATTATCATTATCAATAATTCCTCTCATGCATGTTAACAATTTACATCATTGGCTGGTAATCAGGTGATGTCTTTACATGTTCGATATCATAACATCTTTTTACATGGATCGACTTGTACTTCGGGTGAAGATTGAACAAGTTTGAAGACCCCGGATCTAGTTTCATCCATCCGGGCTGCGATATATTCAAGAAAATAAAGACATCAAATGTACTTTGGAGCTGCACAGATAATCATCCATGCTAAGGGATGATGGCTCTACCAGAATCATCAATCTACCACACAGACGATTGTCTATCCTATGTACATGAAAATGAATTTATAAAGCTGAGCATGGGAATGCCCACCTCAACTAGATCATGAAAATATTATGAAGATAATGTATTGTATTGTATCTTATTATAGGTCACCTTCCAGTTTGAAAAACCTCGAATCCTCATGATAAATAATTTCCCCCGACATCAGAAGATTTACGACCTTATGCTTTAAGGGACAATTGTTATAGACATATTTGGGAACTGCAACCCCAATCACATATGTCCATAAACCAAGGGCTTCTAAACCCCTAAAAGTGTTGTTTCATACCCTAAAGGAACAAAGTCAACTGATTACATCATTTGCCAGAAGTTCTTCCTGAAAAATTGCTTATAACTGGTCAAAACTGAACCATACAGATTTCTCCATACTAAGGGTGCGATGCATCTCACCTATTATACACAGAGGGTGTGATGCATACTGAAAATCCCTTCTGTAGGATGTGAAGAGCGAGAGCAGACAAATGGCAGAGGCAGTTTGCTAGGTGGAAACCCAAAGAATCTTCTAGAAACTACTCATATGACACTCGCCTCTCTGAATTTACGCAAGGATGAGTAAAAGATCATCAAATCTCCAAGTGGAAAGAAGAACTATTAGTGAAACGACACTAATCAAAATCCTAGAAGCTGACTCAATCACCTGCAAACATCTATATATGGATCCCTCATCCTAGAGATCCAGAGGCTGGAATTTTGTATTTTGTAAGGAAGTGTTGTTGGTTTCGCTGTGAAACATTGTATTATTGGGTGATCTAGCTTTTCATGAGGTGAAGAGGGCTTTCATGCTGGGAGGATGGAGCTAGATTAGATAGCTGGGTTGTAATCCTCTCTTCTACTACTTTTATCAATAAGGCTATTTGAGTTTTCCTCCATAGACTTGTATATCTCTGAATTTTGTATTTGTGTATGCATTTGTATGGTTAATGTACATATGATCCTATATTGTTTATGGTTATAGATCTCTATGCTTTGATGGTATTTTGCTACAGGTGTTCTTTGAAGCGGGACAAGTGAGAAAGGAGTGGCAAAAGCTCTATCAAGGGAGAGAGGAAACAAGCAAGGAGCCAAGCGAAAGACAGAGGTTGGTGCTCTGTGCTTCTCTCTAATCTATCTCTCATAAAGGAAAACACAAGTTACTTTGAATTGTTTTCTTCTAAGATAGCTACCCATCTTAGTGGGACTAGCAGCTCTGAATGAACACTAGTTTTCTCGTAAATAGGATTGGCTTTTGGAGAGTGATTCTACCCTTATGCTGCTGTAGTAAGTAGTTATTATCTCATGCATTTAGGGTGATTGGAGGTGCATATTTTGACTAGGAAAGGACAATTCAACAACTTGGAGGAGCTCTTCTACAATATCAACTTTTACTTATGGTTGTAATCTCCTTCCATTTATATTAATGCAAAGAATTCATTTTTTTCCTATTTGTGATGTTATTATTTCACTTATTTCAATACCATGTTGATCTATTGAATGAAGTACTTAGATGATACTGCATATATATAGTAGTTTCTTGGCTTGTGTTATCTGACTATGCAGGTTCTAATTTTGGCATTCGGAGCTTGAATTAGAGCTTCCAAGCTAAAGAAGGAGCGAAGTATGCGAAGGATTCTAGGTAGGCCTCACTCCACCATCTATTTACTTTAAGGAAAAGCATTGTGTTCCTTGTCTCTCTCTTGTTCTAGGTTAGCCACTAACCTAGGGGAGTTGCGTTTGTCCGCAATCGTAAATCCCATATAACAACAGTTGCAATAGGCATAGGACCACATAAATCAGAATGTATGATACCTAATTTTTTTGAAGCTCTAGAAGAAGAACTATGAGAAGGTTGCTTAGAATTTTTCCCAAAAATACAAGCATAACATGGTGTAAGGTTCCTTGGAATTGTAGGAAATTATTTTATGCCATTTTGTCTCATAATTCTAATATTGTCATAGTTAATGTGACCAAAATGAGCATGCCATAGTAAACTGGATGATGGAGTATCATTTCACTATGCTAACAGATCAGAACTATCATAAGAATTCATTACAGTAGATGGTATGCCATTCAATTTTAAAAGAATACATTCTTCAACAACTGTCATAATGAATGCATGATCAGATGCTCTACATATCTCAATGATGCCATCCAAGATATGTATGGAATTCCCTTGCTGTCGAATATGTATAAGAGACATTAGATTTCTTTGAAATTGTGGAATACAAATGACATCCTCTAGAACATAATCTGCAAGATTTGGTATCTTCAAATGAATGGATCTAATCTTTGAAGGCTTAGCTTGAGATTTTTCAACAAAATATACTGTTCTATCAACTTGGTCACTGAATGTTTCAAAAAAATCTCTCCTAAAAGACGTGTTATCACTAAGAATTAAAATTTTATGTATATAGTCCTTTGTCCTAGTTAAATGTCCAAGGTCTGTATCAAATGGTTTTCGTTTCATATTTCATTAATTAGGATTGGGAGTTTCAAAGGAGTCTATTTCGAATTATGCTCTAATCCTATTGGTTTTCCTCCATCATCATTGTGTTATAAGCCAGGTCTTGTCTTATTCTATCCACCGAGTCTTTTCGTGATTTCACAGTATAACCTCCTATTGGTCAATTTCGCAGCGTAATCATTGTTCAGTCATTTCGCAGCACGGTATCATCAAGCCGTTTCGTAGCGCATGATTAGAAATTTAAACTAACCACGCTGCAAAATCGTGGATTCGTGCATTTCGCAGCGAATATTACCTAAAGTGTTAAGTTTGTTGATGAGTCACTGATTCTGTCTTCTCATATCAGTATGTGTACCTCCCTTACGCATGTCTAAACGCTCATTAGTCGTCACTCCACCCATAGATTTGTTAGAATGCACAGAAATATCAGTTCAACGGATTTTACCATGCATGGATCGTTATGATGATCATAAGTGTACATAAGTGGCAGGCTGGTTGGATGATGTATTTGAAATTCAAGCGAGGCTGTTCAAACGAGGTTGAGTTAAAAAGGGAGGTGAACCATCTCGACCGGAATTATTGAAATTTGGCTGTGAAGATTTCCAAGAAAGAATTTGGCTGCGAAGATTTCAAACTGAAGATGGAGAGAAAGGAGCACAGGTCCGGCAAATGCTAAAGGAACGAACCTGAAGGTTTAGACATAACATTGAGGGACGAAGGCGTGAAGAAAGCTTTCAAAGATGCTGGATGCTGGAATTTCTGTAAGAAGCTGCAAGGTGGGCACGCTCAGGTAACCAAAGAGTTTGCTTTGAATTTCACCGGTTTAAATTCAAGAATAGCTATGTTGGAAGTTCAAGTGTCTCCGGAGGTTATAGCTGCTGTAACAGAGATTCCTAGAGGGCAGCATGAATGGTTTAAGAACTTTAAATTTGATATGAATCCATGCAAAGAGTTCTTAAAAGAAGCATATGTGAATGAAGACCTAACCAAAGCAGTGCCTAGGAACTATGTTAAGGAGCATTATGCCCTTCTTCTTACCTGCATTCAGAAATACTTAACATGTGAAGGCAGATATAATAAGGTCTACTCTTATCATTTTAAGCTGCTGTTACATTTTACAAGGAAGGCTTCCATTGATATTCCGTTTTACTTATTTCGCAGTCTAAGTAAAATGTGTGATAAAGTGCAATTGAGAAAAGAGGATTGCGAGACTTCTTTATTTCACCATGGTTTGATTAAATTGTTAGTTTTAGATGGCCTTCAGAAGATAGGTAGAGACTGGAATTCATTCATCTTCATGGCCGGTTTCCAAAGTAAAATAGGCCTTACTCCACAGCTAATCAGAGAGCAACCAGTCAAAGAACTCACAATAGTTGAGCTTCAAAAGGAGGCCAGAGCTAAAAAGCAAGCCAAGTCACAGCCTAAAAAACCAGTGAAACCACTGATCATCAAAGAACAACCTCAGCAAGCTACAAAAGGAAAGACTCAGGATAAAAAGAATGCAGCTGAAACAAGCAGAGCTGAGGTAGTTTCCAGAGTGAGGACAAGAAGCCAAGCAAGTAAGGAAAAGGGAAAGGGCATAGCTGTTGAAGAAAGCCCAGCATCTAAGGCAAGCCTGAAAGATCTATTAGAGGCCATTGAGTTTGAGCAAACTGAATCAATGCATATCGATTTGACACAGTCATCACCAGAAAGTGCCAAGAAGACCAAAACCTCAAAAAGTCTTAGGTTTGATGAGCCAGCCCAGGAGTTTGTGTTCAAACCAAGAAGACCTTTGACTAGGAATTTTTAGCAGATACAAGAAGCATTGCCCAAAACAGAAGAAAAGGAAAAAGAAACATGACCTCAGCAAAAAGGCAGCAAAAGTAAAACAAACACCACATCTCACAGAGATTATGTGGCAGCCATGAAAAGCCAAATAGAGGCAGCTGAGGAAGAAATTAACCAACTAAAGAAAGCCGCTAAAGACTTGAAGGCAGAGCTAAGCCAGGTACCTGATAAATAAATTCACTATTTAGGAAAGGGTTATGTCTCAAAATTTTGTTAAATTTTGCTTAATCTTGGTGTTTTGAATATGTTTTAATCTCTGCTACATATATCCAAGGTCAAAAGAAGTTTTTGCAATCAAGTGGCAGAACAGTCAAAATCTCAGGAAAAAGATAAACTGCTTAAACAGTTTCACAGTTTCGTAGCGCGCTACGGAACTGCGAAACTACTGTAGGTGCTGTTTTTAATACAAGCAAACAGTCCAATAAGATAATCAGAAATTTTCAAAGGGAACACCTAAGTGACATGTAAGAGATAAAAGGAAGCTACCAGGCCATTCAAATTATGACAGGTGTACCTTTAACAAAGGTGAAATGTTTTGACCTGAGTTTAAAGTTTTTGATTATAAAGTCACTTTATTATCGGTCATTAGGGTTTGGAAGCAACTGCATACGAGGGGTTTTGGCTTGCACACCTGTCCATCAATGAAAGCTCCAGCACATCAGGAACATGGTAATGCTCTATATTCTTGGGCTATTAAAGAGCTAAAGACATGCTGCTACATATTCGAATAGGTGGTGGAAGACTGGAACCAAAAGACAGAGTATTTCTCCTAGCATCACTGAACCATTAAAGCATTCAGCATCCTAGGCCAGCATGGAATATCGAATACTCATCTCAGCCATCTCAACCCAACTGAAAAGAGACCAGATGTCTAGAACCAAGAAGGAATCATGCTACGAGGAAGATAGAGTTAGATTTATAGTTAAATTAGGACTCTTTAAATTCCAGTTAAGCACTTTGTTGTATTTAATGATTAGTTACATAGCTGTTAAGTGTCATTAGAGATAAGGATCGAGTTATTGAATTCCCCTCATGCTGGAGGAGGAAACTCGAATTAGGTAGAAGTAAGAATGCTATAAATAGCTAAAACAGGGATGTAACAAGGGTTGGATATTTTATAAAAAATAGAGGACTGTTTTCGTTTATGTGTAAACAGAATTTCAGTAATACAAATGACTGTTTTCCTTCTTAGGATTCACAATGGATCTCCTTGTTCAAATGTGTGATGATATATTTCTTTAATGTTCTTTTACAGTTTTACAAATGCATAATCACTCAAAACTCATTAATCATGCTCTGACTTCCTGTATGCCTTTGCAAACTGTGGTTTCATGTGAGTTATGTTTGAACATTTAGATGTTAAGTGCCCTGATTTCTATGGAAAGATAGTGTTGTTGTTTACTGAGGTATAAGTGACTCCATAAGCCCAATGGGAATCAATTTAATATTTTGTCCAGCCAGCATACTTGTTTATTGTGTCTTATAAGAGTTAGCCATCTTGTCATAGATCAACATTAATAACCTTTAAGAGAGCCCTCTCATGCTAAAGAGGCTAAGCTTTAGCCAAAGTCTGGTTTGAAATAGTTACTCGAAGTTAGCCTGGTCTGCAGCCTTTCAGTGCTTGATTTTGAGATAACAAGACGTATGACATGTGGCACTTGAATCTAAAACCTAACTGTCTTACCATGAAGAAAATGCAGTACTAAAAACATCATTAATATTAAAATTGTAATTAACAAAAATATAATGTGCAGACTCTGATGATTTTCCCTTATCTAGTGGTGTGCGATCTTTCTTTTCATTCAACTATTATCTCATTTCAATGATTTTCTCCCAAGGAATTCTACAATTAGCAGTAATGTGACTAATTTTACCACATCTAAAACACTTAACAACTGGTTTATCATTAAAATTTCTTTATTGTCTATCATTTTGTTGTCTGTCTCCTTGTTTATATTTCCCCCCCTACCTCTATAATTTCTTCTACCATGGCCTCTAGTACTTTTATCACCTCTAGAAATTTCACCATGAGACTTCTGATATTTTTGTGCAAGACATAAAGTTTATGTGTTAGAATTGGGTGGAGTCCCTTTCATTCCAAAGGCCTTGTATCTCTCAATTATTTTGTTTACTACTTTATCAAATGTAATATCTTTTAACTACCCACTATCTTGGAGAGATTTCAAATAGTATGAATAGATAGGGTCAACGACTTATATACATACATACTACATACATACATACATACATACATACATACATACATATATATATATATATATATTCTCTAATTCTTATTATCTATTATTTGTGTATTTTTATCTTGAGTATTAATAAATGATTAATTACTTTGTTTTCTTTATTATTTGTTTATTTATCTAATTATTTATTTAATTTAATTATTTAATTGATTAATTAATTAATTAATAATAAGACCCCAGGGATGTTAGAATTTATCGGCTTTGCGATACTAAGATAATGGAGGATGAAAAACACTTTCTTTTAGATTGTTTGACCCTTACTCACATTCGCTCTTAATTCTCTAACATCTATCACACTTCCAATATTATTGACTTATTAAGTCAGCCCAACTATATTGATCTTGGTGTGCTTATTTCCCTTCTTTTTGAGCAGAGAAATAAGATCCTAAAATATTACAATTAGATTCTCCTTCTTAAGGTCCAATAGACCGCATCAGTCTTAGTCGAGGTCAATCATCATCATCATCATCATCATTATTATTATTATTTTTACCATTTATTATTTTAATTTATTTTTAAGTTTTAGAATTAATTGTTTCAATTATTTAAGTTTGATCCAAAAGTCCCAAAGGTTAGCCCAATCGATTAAGATGGGGCCTCGCAAGATGGGAGGTCATAGGATCAATTCCCAAAAGCTCTTGGGGTCAGGTCTTGCAGTAGGCTGTGGGGCATCAAGCCCAGATTTTTCTAGTGGAAATAGCACCACCTGTTGACTGAAGTTGTCTGTGAACCACACACAAAAAAGAAAAGAAAGGAAATGTTCGATCCAAATATTATTTTTATTTAGTGTTTTGATTATTTAGGTTTGACCCAAATATTTTTTATTTAAGTTTGAACATTTATTATTTTTATTTATTTTTAAGTTGTTAGAATTAAATTGTTTTGATTTTTTTATATTATTATATTACTTATATTAATTGTTTTATTAGTTTGATTATTTAGGTTTTGACCTAACTATTATTTTTATTTTTAGATATTCATTTCATTAAAATTTTCCTTTTTGATTAATTATTTTATTTAATTCAATATTAACATCTATATTCTAACAATTATTTTCTTATATTAAAATATTATTTATCAATAAATATTATTTATTTAGTCAAATCTATATGTTATATTGTAACAACTAAAAGAATAAATTATCTTCATCTATTTAACCTGATCCCAATATTTGGTTCTTCATATTGTCTTCACATGAACCATACTGGATGGTTCGACAAAACTCTTATGATGTGATTTTTAGAGAATTTTTCTTACTTTTCATGATATGGATCATAAAAGCCTAAATTCAATTATAACTTGCATTAGTCAATGTTAAACTAAACTAATAGTGGTCAACAAATAGATCAAATGCTAGATTCTTGCCTTGGCAGGGACTGATACGCATCAGAACACTTATTTCATCATACATGCGAAGTTGCTAGAATTTAAAAATTCATAAAAATTAACTAAATTATAACTTTATTTAAAATAATAGTGATTATTGTTGATGATAAAAAAGAAATTAATATATAGGTTAAGCATATATACATTTAAAAGAAACATGTCACAAGATTCTTAAATATGGAGATTCAACCCTACTTTATTATGATATTCTTTATTTGTAAATAGACTTTCTTATAATACCATGGGCCAATACCACATAAAAAAACACAAATTATTTCATAATACTTTTTTATATGATATTTTTTTAAATTAATAAATTTAAATAAAAAGACAAGAAAAAACATAACTACTTTGAAAATAAATCTCAACTTTTCATTTATGTATATTACTAGAATTATTTTAAAATATTTTATGGAAATTAAATCTTTACTATCCACCTAATTTATCTAATAATAATTAATAATAAATTAACATTATAAAAATCAATTCTAAAATAAACATTTCCATCACCAACATTATAATTAATTTATTATCTTAAATTTAATATTAATTTATAATTTAAATTTAATTTTTTAAAATCACTCCAACCTTATATTAAATTTGTATGTATACAATTTTATTATCTTACTCTAATGATTATCTATCTTCGAACATACATATAAAATCAATTTGTTTTTAAAGTCACCCAAATTCAAATTCTAGGTAATCAGTTTTAGAATGTTTTTGGGGAATGTATTTTTGGCATAGGTTTAAATCTCTGAAAATACGGGTGACAAACGAGACATCCCTATATTACTGAGCTTTATATCTTAATTAGGGAAACAATAAGTGACAGCTTACTTTCCTCATTTATGATTTGGGGATCGACCACGATGAATTTAATGAATAATCAATATCAATCATGTCAGTTTAAAAGATAAATGAAAATGTAATTCCAATAAGAAAAATGTATAATATAATTTATTTTATAAAAACAAATACAATGTAAATTAATGATGATTAATATCCACTAAAATTAATGTGGTTTATTGGACTTAAAAAAAGAGTAGTCTAATGGTGATTCTTTAAAATCTTGTTTATATAATAAAAAAAAAGGGAAATAAGCACTCCAAAATCATTATAATTGGGTAGACTTAATAATTCAAGAAGATTGAAAGTGTGGCAGATGTTAGGGAATTCAAAGCGGGTGTGAGTAAGAGTTAGGCAGTGTAAAAGGAATTGTTCTTCATCTTCCACTATCTTAATATCGCAAATATGACAAATTCTATCAACCCAGGGAATCTTGTGAATAGACCACCACCCTATTTCACTTCGGAGCTCATGAGAATTAGTTCTTATTCTAGCGATGTTCATTTTCTTTTTAGTGTTGGTCAACACAGAATGATAATTATAGTTAACAGGGGTGGGGTTGATCAACTCCTTATATTATCTTATCTTCCGTTTACCCTCCAATTCCTTATCATCCCATAGCTTGTCCTTAAAATTGGAGGTAATAGTATCTTTGACATTATCCTTGATTCCCATGATGATCTCCTCCTTAATCCCCCAATGGTTGAGCCAGGATTGGGCATCCTTATGCCACTTGCACTTGAGGTGAAGGTGGGGATTTTGACTAAAGTTAGAAGCAATTTTTCGGATCCTCTTGGATTCCATGTTGTAAAGCTTCTTCTTATACATCAGATATCTAAACATAGTCGTACTTTCAATGGGGGGCACACCAACTTCGATCAAGAGGATAGGATAGGGAGTATTTCCCTCGATCTTAACATTGTAGGTTATGAATTGTTTTTGAACCATCTCAATCTTTCTCCACAACTCTCTAGATATACTGCAAACCCAAACTTCACATTCATATAAAACAACAGGGGTGACAAGAGTCTCAAATAGGAACATTTTTTTTACTCCAAATGCAAAGATCGACCGACTTACAATTGTTTTCAAGCTCATAATAAACTTTCCAGCCTCCAATACTCCTTTTCTCAATGTTATAGTTACAATTGAGCTGATAGAAAAATCAATACCCAAATATTTATAAAACATAGCAACATCCCATTCTTCCAAAATCTGAATGGCCAATCTATAAGTAAAAATGAAAAACACATCTAAATATCTATAAAACATAACAACATCCCATTTTTCCAAAATCTGAATAGCAAATCTATAAGTAGAAATGTAAAACACAGAATAAAATTTTACGAGTAACATAATTTATATATAATTTCATCTAAAATATATATCTCATTAAAAATATATACATTATAAATATGGAAAAATACTATTTTAAGTTTTAATACAATTTTAATTCATTTATTAAAAGGTATTCATTACTTTTAAATTTGAATATTT
>APFE030777846.1:16947-30480 GCA_000404065.3 Pinus taeda
AAATCTATTGTAAACTCCAGAAGAAAATCCTAAAAACAAGGCTTATCTACAAAAAAATAAATTGGCTGGGTTAATTTATTACTATTGATAAGCCAAATTAGCCATTTTCCAAATCAATTTCTTTTTTATATTACTCATAGGAATGCGAAAAGCCAAATATTTTTTTAGGATTCATTTAGTTCCATTAATCGTAGCTTTGGAGTTTTTCCTTTATTGGCTAGTTTGTCCGCTTATACACTCAAATCCTTGTAGATATGGTATAAGTCTAACTCCTTAAATTTCCTTAGTTGTAAGGCGATCTTTCTCTAAGTTTTATTTTGGTGACTTGTTTTAGTACTAGCTTTAGATATCCAAGGACCAATATTTTTTTCTAGCTAATTTTAATCCTTTCCAAAAAGCCATATAGTCTGTTTGATTGTTTGTTAGGGTGTCCAATCCCCAAGCGAACTAAATCTCTCACCGTTCATATTAATTAATTCATTATTTATATATTATTCATATTTCATTCTTAGCAATAATGCACATCGCTGTCCATGTAGATTCTTTATTTCATTAAGCAGATAAATAAATCAATAATGAAGAAAATAAAGTAATTAATACCAATAAATAAATAATATATATATATATTTATTCTCTTAGTTTTATTATTTAATTATTTGTATTTTTATCTTCACTATTAATAAATAATTAATTACTTTATTTTCTTCATTATTGGTTTATTTATCTAGTTATATATTTAATTTAATTAATTATTATTGTTGGACACCTAATCCTTTAAGGGTTGGTGTGCAAGCTGAATAGTCTAAGGAAATCCAAAAAACCTTGGAATACGAAACAAAAGGTCATGCGAATGTATTATAAATTTATATCATTGTCAATAATAAATAGACATTCATGTTTATCATTTACACTTTATGTTTGCCATGTATGTGTTTAACATGGTATCAAAGCGGGCGTAATCCTGCCCTGCTCCAATTTGAGCCACTTGTTTTGTGGCATCTTTGTGTATGTTAGTTTTGCATTTCATAAATACGTTTTCAGCTAAATTCTAGTTGTCATCTCTGCCCAGTTCTATAGGAGCTCTAAGAAACGTTCCCTGCACAACTACACCATCTTGCAGAAATGTGTCTGTCTGTGGGAAATCACGAATAATTTCCTTTGGTCTGCACTGTACCCAGCTAGAGAAATTCCTGTAACGCATGAATCCTTAGCATTCTAGCCAGGCCCGCACACACTCATCTTTGTGAAAATCTATGTATGTTTACCATTAAGTTTCGACCGATAAGGAGGAGGACGGAGACATGTTCAATGTCTTTTGTGCTGATAGCGCCCATGAGATTGAGTGGGTTTATATGTAGAGTCTTATGAGAAATGAAATCACCACCACATGAAGCTCCATTTATTTTAGATATATCATTGTGGCACCAATTCAAATTAGTTGTACTCATGGCATGGGTATGAGGAACTATGATAAGGACTTGAAGTCTTGAGATTAATTGACTCTTTCTTCTAGCAGTAAATTGCAAAGAAAAAAAACCTACGATGAATCCATTGGTAGCCTGTATGCTGCCTGAACGCTGGATTATCCACGCATTTTTTGAACCCCATCGTTTATTCTTTGTGCATCGATTCTCAGTATCCATGACTCCGATGCATTGTTGAAGGTGGATTGGCTTAGAGGGAAGTGTTAGATTCTAAAAGACTATCCCAAAGGGTGTTATCCACACACAGTGCTTGGCCTCTAGGTCTCCATATCACTGTGTTCGGCCTCCATGCCTCTGCATTAAATCTGATGAAGAATGTGCACTAGCAACCACTCTTCCTGTGAACATTTCAACTTCCGTAGGCCCTTCAACTGTCCCTGGTTCAAGTCCTGTACAGAACGTGATAAGCGATGAAGCAAAAGCATGGTGATACCTCTAATTCAAATATAATTTAGAGACAGACTGAGCTTGGTGGAAGTGCTAGTCTTGGTGGAACAAGGAAACCCTGACAAATCCATGAGAAACCCAAGAGAAGATTTGAATCATTCGATCGACAGATCCAATAGATCTAATGGTCATCACGCGTCAACAAGCGCATATGTCAATCAGAATAGAAGAGCAGTCTGCGTAGGTGTAAGCAATATCTCATGTGGTCTCAAAGTGGTAAATGGTATTTTGAAAATTCACGCGATTAACTTGAGGGGTTGACACGTAGCATGGGAAAAAGACTTTTCTCGCATGCTCTTGACTTCTGCATCTTGGAATATTTCACGTGACATTACGCGATAGCCATTGGATCAAGTGATATTGATCGATGGTGGAGATCGGCCAAGCTAGTTGGCAAGCGGGTGACGCAATATCCATTCGATTAGACAGGTCGGAACTGACGGTGATCACGTCGGAAGATGCATGTGAGTTAATTTAAATTTCAGACGCAATAAGGTTATTAACTAGGGTTTTAATTCCTTTTGGTTCCATGGAAAATTTGAAGGTTTGCCACATACCAGGAAACCTGAGAAGAATTTCCACATGACATCAGTGTAATACTCATGGGGACTGTCAGAATCACTATCGGAACCATAACCCGAAGGGTGATTGAGGTCGGAGAGCATCCTGATGCTACCGCAAGTTGGTCGCTCAACATAGGTTGGCCTATTAAACTTATTAGCACATAAATATCACCAATCCAACTCATATGAAGTGGGTGTTGATATACTTTGTCCCAGAAAGGATCTCTATTTTGTTGGAATCAAGAGACTCTAGGAAAGGCTTATCAATTTCTGAAGGTGAAGGGTGGAAAGCAATAGCTCTATTGTCTTCAACATTACCTCTAAACTGGAACGTAGAATATCTACTCAATTATGCATTAATTCTCTATTGAAGCATTGGAGTTTGTACACTCGTCCGTTGGATAAAATGCTAGATTGTGAATGTATATTGTCAAGTTGATTGAAGGCTGGTGTTATATGTGCATTGGAGCTACAATATATTTGTGATATGGGTTGCAGGGTAAATTTTTTTATATATAGTGTGAGTGTTTAGGATTGTATGTTTTTTGCATTGTGTAGGTGCCATTATTTGCAATGTGTAGTTGCAAACCATGGTATGTGTGTTAAGCACTAATTCTGGAGTCATATTTATTGCTACTGAGTGCTGGTGTACTAGTGTTGTGGGTCAAATATGCCTCTCCTCTGTATTGGAAAAGCTATATGATTGCACTAACGTTGTTTATAGAGTTGTCTCTATAAATAAACAAAACCATTGTTAGTGTATTCTCTGCACTTTATATAAAAGAAGTATTTTGTGGAGGAAGAGAAGACATTTGTATTGGATGTAATATTGGTGCATTTGTTGTGAAATGGTTCTAATTGATGAAGTATTAGAGTTCCTCAATACTATGATACACTCAGCGACTAACACCACATTCATAATCAGCAAAGAATCTCTCTCCAAAATTCAGACCTATCTACAACATGCACAAGAAAACATTGCCTTTTTGTAGCTTGAATCTCAACTATAGCATGAAGAATTACAACAGTGGAGTCATCATTCTGAACCTGTTTCTGTTTAGAAGATTAAAACAGACTCCCATAAACAACAAGACAATAATGTTACAGTTGATTAAGATCTAGTGCCCAATAAAGCAACAGTGTTACATGCAGATGCAGAAGTTCAGTTTTCACTTCCCAAGTCCATCATCAAACCTTGGGAAGAGCTTGTTAGCAACCAGCAGAGAACAGGTCTTCGATATGATAAGGAAATTTCATTTCATATTCCATATTACTTAAATCCCATTCAATTTCAGAGTGTTGGATTCCTTCATGACAATTCACCTCCAACTGTTCCGGATTCTTCTCCTCTTCCACAACAACAATAACAGATTGTGAAATTCCAACATTGTGACCGAGTTGGCCATGTGAAAGACCATTGTTTTGATCTTCACCCATGTAAGCATTGTCATAAAACCAATCATTCTTCAAATAGATGCTTCAAAAACAAACCTCCTGCAATAAAAATGATTCATCTTGGATGGATCGCTTCTTGGCAATGGGCTTCAATAGGAAAGAAGATATTTCTCTCATACAATAGAATTTGTTCTCGAATATTGAAAAATATTGCAGTTGAGATCACTTCGTCTTCTCACCTTGTATCTGATATGGGGGAAGTGATGGTCATCTACATGCTTCAAAGCCACATCAAGCGAGCCTGAGTCACAACCTGCCATACAAGATTCAGAGTTGTAGCCTGACACAAATATGCCTCTGAGCATGCCTTTAGTTGGTGATACCTCTTCAAAGAATTGGGGACACTTCCTCTAGCAGAAGACTTCAGCTTCTTGCCAATTTTGGAAGAGTTCCAGGAATTGCATTAAGCATTCTAGAGTTGTTGGTCATCCTTAAACCATCACAGGTTGAGACCTCCCTTTTCACATTAAGGTTCTCCCTTTTATGTGGGGTGAGACCTCCCTTTTCAGGTTGAGGTTCTCCCTTTTATGCGTGGTGAAACATCCCTTTCATGGTTGAAGGTTTCCCTCTCCAAAACATCAGGAACACTTCCTCTAGCAGAAGACCCGAGCTTCATGTCAGACTTCAAAGAGTTCTGGGAACTTAATTAAGTGTTCCAGTGTTGGTGGTCATCCTTAAACCACCACCCTTTATACCAACATTTAAAAGAGCACTTTCAACCTAGTGCTCCCTTGCATTTTTGCACATTTTGTATTACAACTCCCTTCTTGGACTCATACATAACCCTTCAGATTAAGGGGGGGAATGTTGGACACCTAATCCTCTAAGGGTTGGTGTCGAAGCTGAATAATCTAAGTCCAAAAGACCTTGGAATACGAAACCAAAGGTCATGTGAATGTACTATAAATGTATATCATTGTCAATAATAAATAGACTCTCATGTTTATCATTTACACTTTATGTTTTCCATGTATGTGTTTAACAATTATTATTATTATTTTGTAAACTTGGTAGGATTCCATCTTCATCATGTCTAATATATCATCTCCATTCAGTAGGGAATTGAACCAGACATCAAGGAGTGTCTTAACATAGCACCCAGTATTGAACCAAACATCAAGGAGCGTCTTAACATAGCACCCGATCACCATTTATCTAAAACTCATCTACTAATTATTATTATTATTATTATTATTATTTTATTTCTTTCTTTCTTTCTTTTCTTTTATTTTTATTTTTTTAAGATTGACCATTTATTACTTTTAAGTTTTTACAGTTAATTGTTTTGATTATTTAGGATTTGACCTAAATATTATTTTTATTTTTAGATATTCATTCCATTAAAATTTTCTTTTTGACAAATTATTTTCTTTAATTCAATATTAACATATATATTCTAACAATTAAAAAAAAATCTTCATCTATTTAACTTGATGTGATTTGGTTCTTCATCTTGTCCTAGCGATGAACCAGACTAGATTGTTCTAAACTCGTCTACAAAACTCTAATGATGTGATTTTTACTGAAAGTGTTCTTAATTTTCATGATATGGATCATAGAAGTGTTGGAAATAATACTGAGAGGGGGGGGGTGAATCAGTATTATCACATTAATAAAACTTTTTCATTTCCAAACTCTGATTCATATATGCTACTTCCACAACTTCTTATGATTAAGTTAATTGATCTTCAATGAGTGCATTAGAACATTATCAACCATATTATCAGTTAACAGATACAGTAACATAGAATAGATCATCACACATAAGGCACACACATGAACACCATGATATAAGGTGGAAACCCAATGCAGGAGAAAACCACCTGCTGCAAGTCATCTCAATCTTCTTCTTAAATAAGAAAATCCTTTTACAATATTTGTACTGGTGCAGTCTTATGCCAGTACGGGAGCTACAACCCCCTTTGCTCTTGTACTAGCCGATCCATTTACTAGTACGCAGGTTGCTACCTGCTACAATGCTCCAAAGATTCCCCTTTGCTTTTGTACTAGCTTAAGTACTAGTACGTAGGCGCCGGCCTATAATCTTCTCTCCTCCACGTACCACGTTTCATCAATTTTCATACTGGATACACTGAAGCATAGCACATAATATGAAAGGCCACGTTTCATCCAATTTTCATACTAGACCCAATAACCACTTTGAAGCTCATAATCAAACAACCTTCTGAATCACCCAATCACTAGATCAATACATATACAATGAGAGTCATCAATCAGATCTAGTCCATTAGATCACATGAAGATGAGTCATTAAGAACATAATCAATCACTTCTCAGACTATTGTTATCAGATCATAATACCAGAAACTAGACCCAGAACACAGCAAGGATAAACATGGACAGCTAAATTGATTTCAAGAGAAGTACGCAGCTTCACCCATGTAATGCCTGCGTACAAGTATGCACTGTTCTTCTGTGTCGCCACTGACCTCCACACCTACGCCTTTTGTGGTGCCGTGCACCTCCATAGCTGCGCCTTCTATGGCACCGCGTACCTCCGTAGCTGCACCTTCTGTGGCACTGTGTACCTCCGCAGCTGCACCTTCTGTGGCACCTCCACACTGCACCTTCCGTGGCGCCTTTGTGGCGTCTCTTGTGGCGCCTCTGCACTGCACCTTCTGTGGCGCCTCTGCACTGTGCCTCTGTGGCATCTCTGCACTACGCCATCTGTGGCACCTCCGCACTGCACCTTCTGTGGCGCCTCCGCACTGCGCCTTCTGTGGCACCTCTGTGGCGTCTCCTGTGGCACCTCCGCACTGCGCCTTTTGTGGCGCCTCCGCACTGCGCCTCTGTGGCATCTCTGCACTGTGCCTTTTGTCGCGCCTCTGCACTGCGCCTTCTGTGGCGCCTCTGTGGTGTCTCTTGTGGTGCCTACGCGCTGTGCCTTATGTGGTGCCTCCGCACTGCGCCTCTGTGGTGTCTCCGCACTGCGCCTCTGTGGCGTCTCCGCACTACACCTTCTGTGGCGTCTCCGCACTGCGCCTTATTTAGATCTAGACATTACTCCAAGAGATCATATTATTTCAGATCTAGCTCTCATAAGATGTTCAACCCAAAACATGCTCAAGCCAAATGATCTCCTTTGCTTTTTATAGGTAAGCTCTTCCTCAAATGATGGATCATGGGGCTCAATAATAATAATAATATAAAACAATACCATGGGCCAAAACCATAATAACACAATTCCATCGGCTAAATACCAAGAGTTAAACATAAGAAACCTGTGCTTTTCTCTTCCTTGAAGTAAGTGAACTGGGGGTACGCACCTCCTGAACGGGATAACTGCGGGTATGTACGCACTTTATGTAACATCGGCCTGCGTGTACGCACCTTCTGTAAGGTGTACCTGCGTACCCCTTATTTTCTTCAATATTTGATAGCTGATCATCAGTCTTTGCAACTGACTTGAAGTACTATGATCTATCACCTAAATGGGCTGCCATCAAGGACAACACTTTAGCCATAATGCCAACAATCTCCCCCTTTGGACTTGAGGGCAAAGCTTACTTGTGAACTATCATTTGATCCCTTTTTGTTGTCTGGTAACCCATGCACTCTGTCACATCTGATATTTGTAGATTCATCTGAATGTATACAAGTGAGATGATCTTCTATGAGAGGGTTGCCATCAAGTACAACACATGCATCATAATGCCAACAAGAAGCCTAAATTCAATTATAAATTGCATTGGTCAATGCTAAACTAATATTGGATGGTTCTAAACTAGTCTGCAAAACTCTGATGATGTGATTTTTACTAAAAGTTTTCTTGCTTTTCATGATATGGATCATAGAAGCCTAAATTCAATTATAACTTGCATTTGTCAATGCTAAACTAATAGTGGTCTCTGATGATGTGATTTTTACTGAATTTTTTCTTACTTTTTCATGATATGGATCATAGAGCCTACATTCAATTATAACTTGCATTGGTCAATGCTAAACTAATAGTGATCAACAGACAAATCGATTGCTAGAGTCTTCTACTGAAAGTTTTCTTATTTTTCATGATATGGATCACATAAGCCTAAATTCACTTATAATTTGTTTGGTCAATGCTAAACTAATAGTGGTCAGTAGACAAATCAATTGCTAGAATCTTGCTTTCGCAGGGACTAATAAGCATCAAAACACTTACTTCATCATACATGCGAAGTTGCTAGAATTTAAAAAATCATAAACATTAACTAAATTACAACTCTATTTAAAATAATAGTGATTATTGTTGATGATAGAAAACATAATTAATGTATAAGTTAAGCATATATACATTTAAAATAAACATGTCACAATATTCTTAACTATGGAGATTCAACGCCACTTTGTTATGAATATTCTTTATTTGTAAATAGGCTTCGTTACGATCATACCATGAGCCAATACCACATGCAAAAAAAACACAAATTATTTCATGGCACTCTTTTATATGATATTTTTTATAAATTAATGAATTTAAATAAAAAGAGAAAAAACATAATTACTTTGGAAATAAATGAGTCTTTCATTTCGTGTATATTACTTAAAAATATTCTAAATATTCCATAAAGATTAAATTCATACTATCGATTAATAATGATTAATAACTAAATTAACATTTTAAAACAATAATTTTAAAATAAACATATCCTTATTGGACAAATATATTAACTTATTTATTCAAAATTAATTAAATATATCTTAATTTAATATAAATTTTTAAAATAATTTAATTTAAAATCACATTTTACTCTTCTATTAAATTTGATGTATACAATTTCATTATCTTGCTCTAATGATTATGTATCTTGGAACATACATAGAGAATTGATTTGTTTTTAAAACCACCCCAATTCAAATTCTGGGTAATTAGTTCTAGTCTTAAATTCTGGAGATTTTTTTTTTTTTGTTTCTAGTCTTAAATCTATGAAAATACGGGTGAGAAACGAGACATCGCTATATTATTGGGTTTAACACCTTAATTAGGGAAACAATAAGTGACATCTTACTTTCCTCATTTATGATTTGGGGATCCACCACGATGAATTTAATGAAATTATATTTTTAAATATTTTACTTCGATGCTTAAAGGATTTGAATTTTGAATTTCATGGTTTATTTAATATATTATGAGAAGTTGATTATCAATTTATGAGAAGTTGATTGCCAATTGAATTGTCTATATTTTTAAATATACTTACAAAGCTATATTTTTAAATATACTTACAAATATATGTCTGAAATGATTGTAACTAAAGTGGTTAGAAAATTTATTATTATCCTTTCCACCCATATTCATTTCTAAAATATGACAAATTCAATCCATAATGAATTTATCCTTGTGATTTTAAACCTTACATATATTTTTCTTATATAAAGTGTAAAGATATTTTTCAAAGTAGAAAAAGGCTTTACAGTTGCATGTAAAACCATATTCACATTCATAATTATTTTATATATCAATAAATAAAATCTATATAAAAATACTACTTCTGCGATGAAATTATATAATATGATTCTTTATAAAAACAAATGTAACATAAATTATACATTGATGGAGATAACAGCATCCCATCCTTCCAAAATGTGAATAACCAATCTATAAGTAAAAATGGAAAAAAGGGAGTGAGATTTTAACAATAACATAATTTAAATATATTTTTAAATCTATATTATATATATATATATATATTATTAAAAATATACATTATAAATGGAAATAGGAATTTCAATTTATTTTATTAAAAATATATCATTTTTGAACTTTGAAATATTTAAATTATATTTATAATAAATTTTAAGAGAATAAAATATGAATATATTATCAAAACAAAAATTACTTTTACAATATGAAATAGAATTAATTTATTTATAAAAATAAATATTTATTTGTAAAATTTGCATATTTTAATAATTTATATTTATAAATTTTTAGAGTTTGAGTTATTCTTTGATTGATAGGATAGACTATAAATATATATTATCAAATTTTATAAGAATAAAAGAATCATTTATTAAAAATTTTAATCTATTACTTAAAAATGAATATTCATTTCTGAAATTTGGATATTTAATTTATATTTATAAGTTTTAAGAGTTCTTTATCCATGTTTTTGAGATGCACGAGTTAATGTTTTGATGAAATGTTTTTATTAAAAATGATTTAAAAAAATACGTCTATTGTATTAAATAAAAAATTATTAAATTTTATTGGAGAAAGATAATTAGTAGATAAAGAAATGATACGAAGGGGTGGGGTACTTAATGACCATGAGGACAAAGTGTTTAAGTAGTCATGGGGTTTTGGTCAGATGACAAATAATCAAGTAAAGATATATGGTCTCTACTAGTGACTTTTGTTAGCCAAAGAACATCAAATGGATACATTTACGGCTATGGGAGATTATTTCCTAATCTTGCATCCTTTGATTAAAGGCTTCCTCCCAAAGTGGAAATCTATAAAAAAAACGTCATGAAAAGAATAAGTAAGATTGTGGAAGATATCCTATCCAAAGCATATTCCCATGTCTTAAGAGAGATTATTTCCTAATCTTGTATCCTTTAATTAAAGGCTTCCTCCCAAAGTGGAAATCTATAAAAAAACATTATGAAAATAATAAGTAAAATTGTGGAAAATATCCTATCCAAAGCATATTCCCATGTCGGAAGAGGCTTCAACAAAGAAAAAAGTATGCCATAACAAGGGGTGTAAATTGAAGATAGGTCAATTAAATATTAAACCCAAAATGGAAGATGAAATCTATTAGCAAAATTCTCTAGTAGTGTTATTGTTATTTTGTGTTTTGTTGGGGCAGTTTTGTAAGGTATTCACCTACAAAACCAATTCCCTCGTAACATTACAAGTTGTAAATTTTGCGTTTTTTTGGTGCAATTTCATAAGGTTTTTACCTACGAACCCAATTTTTTTGTTCCTCATATATATTCTTATTAGAAAAATGATGTATTCCTAATTCTATAATTCTTGATATATTTACTGTGAATGAGGGACAAAATTATATAATACAAATATTCTTTCTAGTTAAAAATAATAATAATAAACGAAATTAATGTCTATCTTATTACTTTTTTTACTAAATATAATACATATTTTTAAAAAAAAATGTATTCCCATTAATATGAAATTTTTCATTTTATAATTTTTTGGTTTTCCTAAAAAATTTAGCTTAGTCATTATTCCTAAATTTTTAATAAAATAATAAAACAAACAAACTTTAAATAATATCTATTTAATCTAAAAAATATCTCTTTTAAATAACATATTCTTAATTTTCATTCACTAATTATTTTTCAAAATATTCTTTCTTTAGCAAGAAAAAAAATTATCTAATTAAAAAAATGTATATATATAGATAGATAGAAAATTACCATCACCTCCATTCAGACTTATAAACGGGCCAACAATCCAATGCATACGTAGAATAATAAAACAAAAGCTCCAATGTCCAAGATAAATAATTTTCTATCTAGTTTAAGATAATCATATTTTTATATCATATTTATCTATAATTTAAATAATTAATTTTATTTTTTATTTTTCTCACAAATTATGTCTATTGGAATATGACATTGTGGATTCAATTTATATGGAAAGTTTTAATATTAATTTATATCAATTTCCCTTTAAAAGTTAAATTTATTAATTTTATACATATAATTTTTTTATAATATTTTTTTTAAGGAATATTATTATTTTGCATAAAAAATCAAGATGTTATAATAAAATATTTAAAATTTAATAATGCACTTCAAATTTATATTGATCAAATTACATATATATAAAGTGTTGCTTTAAGATAAGTAAATACACAATCATTTAATTGAGAGAATATCTCAACCATACACCAATTTAGGAAACATCTAGATCTTAACAACTCCTAAGGAATAGGAACATACTACTTTATATAGAAAGAGTCACAAATAAGAATTATATTTCCAAGTCGCCCCCTTACTGATTACTTGTCTCAATCTCAATATGCAAATTCTAGTTGTGGTAAAACATGACAGAAGAATATGTCAACGTCCATATAAAGGAACAACCATTTGTCGAAATGCATGGGTGCTCAACTTCTGCAACCACCATTCTACTAGGATGTCCATCGCATACATGGTTCTATCAACCATTATAACTGCATACTTGTACCTGTACCTAGAAATTTGATGCAGGAGCATGTGACTCAGAGGGAAAAAGTCTTCCAACTTATTCCAAAAATAAAATAAAACATCTACAGGCAAGGGAGTGGGATCCTTTATGATGCAGGAGCATCCAACTCACAGTGACGAGGCAGAAAGACTCCAACCAGGTTCACAAGCGGGAAACTGAATTGTTAAATTCTGTTGAAGATATTTTTTCTTTTTACTTTATTTTACAAGTCAGCAACAGTTAGATGGTTTACTTTTCCAGTTAGGATTACTGTTAGTTTCATTATCGATTTAAGGGTAGTTTCTGTAATTAGGAAAAATAACTCTTAACTGTTCTACAAGTCTTGAAATGTTCAAACAATTATGGTTACGAATAGGAACAGAAGTATGTAACTGCCTTTGTAACAGAAGGATAACAAACTGCAAGCGTTAACTGAAAACAGAGGCTATAAAAGCCAAATATACATGTAAAGGAAGGGTCTTTTTTTTAGTCAAGTAGAGAACAAGTTGAGTAAATTGAATAACAGATTTATCAAGCATTCAAGAGTACTAGAAAAGTACTGTCCATCAATCTTATTTCCTAAATTATTGATTGATCTCTCATTCTTAATTAACAGAACTTTACATTACTGTAAACTAAGCATATTATCATGGCTACTGTACGAGTATGAATTGTAGTTGAAATCATTACCAAACAAACAATCACGCTTGCATACAAGCGCACGGAGATATAGTTGAAGAAGAACGGGCACGCACAGTTAATCGAGACCAACAAACAAGTAAAGAGTCCAGCAAACAAATTAAATGCCAACAACGTAACAAAACCACAAGCGAATAGTTGCAGGTACCAAATAACACATTTCTTTTCCTTTCATAAAAAAACGATTTGCATTTATATTGTCCAGAAATAGTATTTCATAGTCAAAACCGAAAGGACCGAGTTCCCTTATATATTACAGAGACTGATATAGTCGAGACAAGGTCAAAAAAAAACTTGCTCAGCAACCACAGACAAGTATCAAACATAAAACCCTCGTTAGGGTTTGAACACAGGTTCGAGATAAGGTTTCGTTGAAGCCGCGTTCCAACACCAGGAACTCATCCCAGAATGACAACGGCGGACGTGAACCACACCAGAATCAAACAGTAAACTAACAAACGAACCGTATTCAGAACAGAGAACTCTAGACAGCAGGACAATATAGGTTGCAGGCCTACCCACATTCATGCTACCAAACAGATTTGAATATAGAGACGTGTGCCCTCCAGGCCACCAGAGCAGACCTGCAAAAGACAAGCGAAAGTGAGCTTGCAGCTTCGCAAAACCAGAGAAGGGACGAAACCCTCGAGAGAAACTAAACCAACAGTACAGAATCTAAAGGGTGAAAAGGAAGAAACCCTCACTTGGAGAACGCGTGAGGAGGAGC
>APFE030777846.1:46546-59286 GCA_000404065.3 Pinus taeda
GGTACAGATTTCCGTTACCGCGCATGGATGATATGATGGACTGTTTGAGTGGGGCAGCTTACTTTTCTAAGATAGATTTAAAAAGTGGATATCACCAGATTCGGATACGTGAAGGAGATGAATGGAAGACAGCTTTTAAAACAAATGAGGGCCTATATGAATGGCTGGTCATGCCGTTCGGGTTGAGCAATGTGCCCAAAACCTTCATGAGACTCATGAATGAAATGCTAAAGGAATATATTGGGAAATTTGTAATTGTTTATTTGGATGACATACTTATTTTCAGTAAGACACGAGTAGAACACCTCTGGCATGTGCGTAAAGTGTTAGAGAAACTACAGCATAACAAGTTATTGATCAATCTGAAGAAATGTACGTTTTTACAGAGAGAACTAATTTATCTGGGATTTGTGATAGCAGAGAACGAATTAAAGATGGATACGGAGAAAGTGACAACAATCATAAATTGGCCGTCACCGAAGAATTTGTTTGAAGTACGTAGTTTTCACGGATTAGCGAGTTTTTACAGGAAGTTTATTAGAGATTTCAGCAGAATCTGTGCTCCTATGTTGGAGACCATCAAAAAGGCCAGTCAACCTTTTCGATGGACAGAAGCAGCAGAAAAGAGCTTTCAGCTATTAAAGAGGAAAATAACAGAAAGACTGATTCTCAGGCTACAAGACTTTCAAAAATTATTTCAGGTACATTATGATGCTAGTGGAAGAGCAATCGGGGCTGTACTCAGCCAGGAGGACAGACCAGTGGCATTCTTCAGCGAAAAACTGAATGAGAGTAGGCAGAAGTACTCCTCATATGATAAGGAATTCTACACAGTAGTACAGGCGCTAAGACACTGGAGGCATTATTTGTTGGGAAACGAGTTCGTGATGTTTTCAGATAATTCTGCATTACAGTATGTGATGCAGCAACACAAACTTAATCATAAACATGCCAAATGGGTGGAGTACTTACAGAGTTTTAATTTTGTGCTGAAGCATATCAGTGGGCAAGCGAATAAGGTAGCCGACGCACTGAGTAGAAAAGCTTTACTATTACAGGAAAGCACTGTGCAGGTTTTGGGCTTTGAACATTTACGGGATCTTTATAAGACAGACACAGATTTCAGAGAAGCCTATGAGGTGTGCCAAAATCCATTAATATGAGGAAACAGTGCTTGGTTGGACTATAACATACAGGAGAAATTGCTTTTCAAGGGAGGACAACTGTGTATCCCCAGCTGTCCTATGAGGGAGAATATCATTCGTGAAAAACACAGTGGGGGATTGGCTGGACACTTTGGTATTGACAAGACTTTGGAGAAACTTAGTCACTTTTATTTTTGGCCAAGAATGCGACGGGACGTACAACGTTTTGTGGCTAAGTGTAAGGTGTGTCAACTAGCGAAAGGACATAGCTAGAACATAGGACTGTATACGCCATTGCCTATTCCAGGGAGACCTTGGGATTCAGTGAGTTTAGATTTTGTATTGGGACTGCCAAAAACGCAGAAAGGGTATGATTTGGTAATGGTGGTAGTAGATTGTTTCTCGAAAATGGCACATTTTGTACCTTGTCGGAAAACTAGTGATGCCAGTTACGTGGCCCACTTGTTTTTTAATGAGATTGTCCGATTACACAGGTTACCAACAACCATCCTATCAGACAGAGATGTAAAGTTCACAGGACATTTTTGGCGTACCTTATGGAAAAACATGAACACCCAATTAAGCTACAGTTCTGCTTACCATCCGCAGACCGATGGACAAACAGAAGTTGTGAACAGAAGTCTAGGAAATCTGTTACGCAACTCAGTCAGAGAAAATTCTAGAATGTGGGACCGAGTGCTGGCGCAAGCAGAGTTTGCTTATAATGATTCGCCGAACTGTAGCACGGGTCTCAGTCCTTTCCAAATTCTTTATGGCATGCACCCTCGTGGAGTGCAAGAGCTTCGGGATCTTGGTTTATAGGAACGATAGAGTGCGGATGGAGAAGATTTTGCAAATGCAATGAGGGATTTACATGAATAGGTAAAGGCAAAGTTACAGGACAGCAGCTCGAAGTATAAGGAACATGCAGATTTGAAGAGAAGAGAAGTTCATTTTGAGGTAGGAGATGATGTTCTGGTACACTTACGCAAGGAGCAGTTTCCTAAAGGTACGTACAATAAACAGAAATATAAGAAGATAGGGCCTTGAAAGATCTTGTGGAAGTTTTCAGTGAATGCCTACGAAATACAACTACCACCTGGAGTAGGCATATCACCTATCTTCAATGTGGAAGATTTGTTTCCGTATACAGGCGAACTGTTGGAAGGAAGGAAGGATGAACCCGGAAAATCCACACGAAACACCCAGGAAGACAGAGAAAGTTGGAAGAAACAGATGCCTTATGTCCAACCTCCTGAGATCGAAGGCATCCTCGAAACTCAGGTAGTTAGGCGTACTCGGCGGAAAAATTATTTTCAGTACCTGGTCAAGTGGAAGAATCGTCCGATTGAGGACAGCTCATGGCTTGATGCTAGGCAAATTGAACGAACAGGGACGTCAGTGGAGGAGCTCGTGAACCGGAGTCATGATCTTTTCTCACCCCGGGAGCCTGATGCAGGAGCATCCAGCTCACAGTGACGAGGCAGACAGACTCCAACTAGGTTCACAAGTGGGAAACTGAATTGTTAAATTCTGTTGAAGATAATTTTTCTTTTTACTTTATTTTACAAGTCAGCAACAGTTAGATGGTTTACTTTTCCTGTTAGTTTCATTATCGATTTAAGGGTAGTTTCTGTAATTATGAAAAATAACTCTTAATTGTTCTACAAGTCTTCAAATGTTCAAACAATTATGGTTATGAATAGGAACAGAAGTATGTAACTGCCTTTGTAACAGAAGGATAACAAACTGCAAGCATTAACTGAAAACAGAGGCTATAAAAGCCAAATACACATGTAAAGAAAGGGTCTTTTTTTTAGTCAAGCAGAGAACAAGTTGAGTAAATTGAATAACAGATTTATCAAGCATTCAAGAGTACTAGAAAAGTACTGTCCATCAATCTTATTTCCTAAATTATTGATTGATCTTTCATTCTTAATTAACAGAACTTTACATTACTATAAACTAAGCATATTATCATGGCTACTGTACGAGTATGAATTGTAGTTGAAATCATTACCAAACAAACAATCACGCTTGCATACAAGCGCATGGAGATATAGTTGAAGAAGAACAGGCACGCACAGTTAATCGAGACCAACAAACAAGTAAAGAGTCCAGCAAACAAATTAAATGCCAGCAACGTAACAAAACCACAAGCGAATAGTTGTAGGTACCAAATAACAAATTTCTTTTCCTTTCATAAAAAAATGATTTGCATTTATATTGTCCAGAAATAGTATTTCATAGTCAAAACCGAAAGGGCTGAGTTCCCTTATATATTACAGAGACTGATACAGTCGAGACAAGGTCAAAAAAAAACTTGCTCAACAACCAGAGATAAGTATCAAACATAAAAGCCTCGTTAGGGTTTGAACACAGGTTCGAGATAAAGTTTCGTTGAAGCCACGTTCCAACACCAGGAACTCATCCCAGAATGACGACGGCAGACGTGAACCACACCAGAATCAAATAGTAAACTAACAAACGAACCGTATTCAGAACAGAGAACTTTAGACAGTAGGACAATATAGGTTACGGGCCTACCCACATTCACACTACCAAACAGATTTGAATACAGAGACGTGCGCCATCGAGGCCACTAGAGCAGACCTGCAAAAGACAAGCAAAAGTGAGCTTGCAGCTTCACAAAACCAGAGAAGGGACGAAACCCTCGAGAGAAACTAAACCAACAATACAGAATCTAAAGGGTGAAAAAGAAGAAACCCTCACCTGGAGAACGTGTGAGGAGGAGCCATACTTTCAAACCAGAGAACGCCACCGGAAACTGGAGACCAGAGGAGTAGCTTGGGGTTAGACCCAGAACAAAGAGAGCGCAGACATTGAATCAAAGAAGGACTATTTACCTGTAACAGGGATTGAACGAGCTTTTCCATTGTTCCTGTACGCTCAGCCACGGACATCAAAACGTTACCAGCAAATTCATAAACCCAAGAATCACTACCAAACCAGATTCGGAAGCAAAGGGACTAGAAGACCAACAGTATATGCAGGAACGAGGTAGCAAAAGCCAAATACCAGAGTTGAAACAAATCAAATTCAAAACCATACATTTTATAAGCAACCATTCATTACAGTAACCACTACCAGCATGCAGAGCTCGATTTCCTAAACCAAAAACAGAGTAATAGAGCGGGAGAACAACTTACCAGAGATTGGACACAGAAGCTGAGCAAGAAAACCCTAGAGCTGAACAACATCGTTGCAAGCAGGCGGACAAACAATCAAATGCGCAGAGAAGGCCTCCACCCATAACCAGAGCAAGCTCAAATACGACCAACAGCCATGAAATCGTAATCCAGAGCCAACCGAACAAAATCCTTCCACACGCAGAGCTCGAAACCCTCAGAACCAACAGTAACAATGACAAATAATAATCAAGAAATCGAATAAGGTTAGGGTTAACATCGTTTTCCAAGGCAGAAGGACTGCCGCATTTACACCTTAGTTAATGCACAGCTACCCAACGACAGAACGCGGGAAAAAGCGCCGGTTTGTTGCCACGTAACATCCAACTGTAACCTCTAAAGTACAAAAGGTTACGCCAAGTGGGCTGGGTCCCATCACTTTAGCCTGCAATTTTTATGTTTTTTCAGTTAAAAATAGGATAAGAGTAGAGAATAAAACATGCTATCTATATCACAGATAGATAAGCTGTAATAAAGCTTTTACGCCTTAAATTGTTATGTAAAATCTTGCTTTTGTAATAGATAAGGTCTGAGAAGACCTATCCATTATTATTATAAAAATAAAGTGGCAGCAAAGCTCGCATTAGAGAGGGGCGGTGCTAGAAGAATTATTATTGAAATTTTCCTCTCGACGTTCTCAAAATCAACGATTTCTTGTTAATATGTATGCATGTCTCCAATAGTTTATTTCACTATGTATTGAAGGATTGAATTTCCTTACTATTCTCCGCTTGATGCCTTTACTGTGTAGGAGAGCAATTTAGATCGTTTTCTTTTCATTGTGACGACTTCCTGCACTTGATTTCATTTTTATATAGACAAAGGAGAACTCTGTTTACACAGAGTAATTACAATATTCTCTTAAGGGAACAGTGGCAGACGTGAAACCTTATTCATACTAGTTCTTACCCTTATCAGTTCGAACCCAATACTGCATCATAGAAGGGCCTTTGGAATTGTTATGTGAGATCTCAGCTTTACAGGAGCTGAATATTATAAGGATCAGCGTGAGGGAGCGTTGGGTCCAAGGAGGTCATCGCGTGTTGGAGGAGTTGAACTTTGGAGATCCGCCGATAGCAATCCCGATGTCATATATTTACAGATGCCTTTATATGATATAACTATGAATGAATATATATTCCTTTCATGCTCATTCATTCAATAATTCTTGGGAATTAATGTGCTTTATGTCACACCTATTGCTGTTAGCAGTGGTCACTCAGAATTCTTTCACTGGTGGCTTGTGTGAAACCATTTCAAATGAATATTTGTACACCAACCATTTCATTGTAATATTCTACCCAAAAGAAAATCAAATCAATGCAGTAAAGTGGAGTTTGGTCTTTAAAATTCCCGGTATGGATGGAAAATGTGTGATCAAAGTTGATGCAAATCGTAAAATGAAGCTATCAGTTTAATGACTGATACGCCTGAAGACACTGCAAGGGAATTTGAGGCTGGTGTTCAGGAGATTGCTACCAAATTGGGGAGATTATCCCTAACGTCTGCACCCTCGCCTTAGAACTATTTGCAGAAGTGTTTGAACAAAGTTGAACGCAAGGTGATAGAGGAATTCAATGTATGGCAGCTGTGTGAGCATTTTCTGATGGATGGAACTTTGAATAAAGTGAAGCGCAGTGAATTGAAGATTAGTTGCAATGGTATAGTAGGCACAGTAAAGAATGAAGAAAGCGCTGGCAATCGATACATATGTTGAGCTTAATGAATGCGTTGGAAAAATCGAGCTACAGTGATGAGATGTGCGCAGTAAGGAGTTGAGGAGTAGAATCATGGAAAGGGTAAATCAAATAGAGGGTTGAAGATCCTAGGTATTGCAAGCCCTAGCCTACATCATTTGGTATCATAGCTGGAATGCTTTGTTGAAGATGTTTGTTTTTTGAATGAGTACAGTTGAGAACTGAAGTGTGTTTCTTTGAATGTGTGCTGAATGATTGAAAGGAAGATTAGATTTTTAAATTTGATATGCAAGCTACACAAATGCAGTGAAGAAGATTGCATAAGTGGAAAGAAGACAAGATCATGCAGGATCTTAAAGGTGAGATGATTTTTTGATTTGAAATTTATGATTGAAGTTTATGGTTACAGAGAAGATGATGGTAGTGAACCTGACATTCAGCTGAAGGTTGGATAGGGAGGAAAATTGTAGTGTCCTAAAGAGAAAAGTGAGTTGAAGAGATAGCCTAGAGAGAGAGCAGAGGAGAATGCTCAAGAGGTTCCAGAGGCAGTGAACTAGTACTTACCAAAAGACTGAGTGAGGAGAGCTTGGTGAGGTAAGTGGTGGCAGCAGGAGAGCTTGCTGTTGTAGAGGCTAGTGAAACTCATGGTGAACGAACAACTGATGAAAGAAATGATCATGGAGGATCAGAGAAAATGTTTAGAGGAATGCCACATAGGTGAGATGACTGATGAGGTCAGAGAAAGAGAGATTGCAGTAATGAAAGTACAATTGTAGGTACTAGAAGAATGGCTGCAAGAGCAGGAAAACCATAATAGAGGATGGATCTTTCCACTAAAGGGAAAGCGAGTGATTTGACAACCATTGCAGATGAAGTTGAGGCAAATTGTGATTGCCTTATTGAAGAAGGAACTTAGAGTTCTTGAGCCAGAGATGGAATTTGAAGATTCCACATGCAGATATGATCAAATGGAAGTGCTGAAGGAAGTAGTCGAGACTGAAAAGTCTTGTGGTTTTAAAACTAATGAGCTGTGTATGTTTGCAGGTGCAACCCAAGGAGATGAGCAAGCTTTAGAGTTTGTTCAAGAAGAGTTGAATCTGAAGGTTTTTCAGATCGATGATGAGATGGCAAGATCTTAGGAAGAAATGAAGATGAAGGAGTCTAATCAGAATGTTGGACCAGCCGATGATTGGTCAAAAGTTGGTGAAGGTATGGAAAATTGTGTGAAGTTTCCAAGTTCTACTCCTAATGAAATTGTTGAATTGTACAGGAAACTAGATCTTCAAAGAAGAGAATTGGAGAAACAGAGGACTTATGCACAGGTTAATTTGCTGAGGAAGCAAAGCAGGGAAGTTTTCATGAAGGATAGTCATGAAGCAGAAGATGGTAAGAAGGCGAGACTAGCTGACAGTCTCATGGTGAATACAAATTAGCATACTGATGTGCTGACAAAGGAGTTGGGAAGGAACTCAGAGCAACATACTGAAGTATTGCCAGAGAAAGCTGAGGAGAAAGCCAGTGAAGATTTTCTGAGTCCTGAAGAAGGCTTGGAACTGCAGAGAGAAAACTTGGTAACTGAATCAACAAGTGAGATCATTGGGTCTTATGATTTTGACGCTGACAATTTGATTGTGTATACAGGTGATGTAGAAGAAATTCCATCACTTGAAATTGTTTTCAAGGAAGAAGAACTGTTGCAGAAAGGAAATGAGACAATCATGTCTCATATGCAGAGGCTTGTTTCCATGGGTGACGAGAAAGAGTTGGCTTGTCTGAATAGCCAGGAGAGAACTGTGGGGCAGAATTTTGGAACTGCTACAGTGATAGAGGATGAGGCTACAGTGTTTGAAGAGCTTGATTTGATTTCTAGAATCAATCAAAATGATGATGGACAATTACTAAAGATTGTCGAAGGGGAAGATGAAGGTTATGCTGGAACTAATTTGCAACATGTTTATGAAATGTTTGAGAAGAAATGGCTGAAATGTTTGCTGGAGACATTTGAGCCTGAGGAAAAATTTGCAAACACTAGAATAAATTTGGTTGAAGTTGAGGAAGGAGCAGATACTAGTTTGTTAAAATTGATTTTGCTTACTAGTATACAAACAGAGATAAATGGATATGTTACTGCAGGAAGAGAATTAAATGATAATTTATTTTCTGAAGATAAATTTGCAGGTGATGAAAAAAAGAATGTTGCAGAGGGACAGGAAGTTTGGGAGGCAGCAACATGTGGGGTGACATCTGCAGGAGTAAAACCAATGTTATCAACAATTGGGGAGATGACAGTTGAGGCAACATTGACAGTAGCAACATCAATGTTGGCAGCAAGAAGAGCAGTAACAACAGTCACAGCAAAAGCAGCTACAACAACCCAATTGACAGAAATTGGGGACAACAGTAGTAAGCTGGACATAGAGATTGAAAACATTAGAAGACTGGTGATGAAGGTGTCTCAGAGGCAGCAGACAACAGTAAGAAAGCATAAGAATTTCAGCAAGGGAAAGAAAAAAGCAGAGTATGAAAGTATAGCTGGAGGAAGGATGCAGAACAAGATATGGAAACCTGGAGAAAAGTAGCGAGCAACAACAAATGATGACTTACAGAACAAAGTGTGGGATCCTGGAAGACAAGGACAAAGACTTAACACACATGATTAGGAGATCACGATCATTTTCAACCTTGGGAGTCTGATGCAGGAGCATGTGACTCAGAGGGAAAAAGTCTTCCAGCTTATTCCAAAAATAAAATAAAAAAATCTACAGGCAAGGGAGTGGGGTCCTTTAGCCTGCAATTTCTATGTTTTTTCAGTTAAAAATAGGATAAGAGTAGAGAATAAAACATGCTATCTATATCACAGATAGATAAGCAGTAATAAAGCTTTTACGCCTTAAATCGTTATGTAAAAGCTTTCTTTTGTAATAGATAAGGTATGAGAAGACCTATCCATTATTATTTTAAAAATAAAGTGGCAGCAAAGCTCGCATTAGAGAGGGGCGGCGCCAGAAGAATTATTATTGAAATTTTCCCCTCGGCGTTCTCAAAATCAATGATTTCCTGTTAATATGTATGGATGTCTCCAATAGTTTATTTCACTGCGTATTGAAGGATTGAATTGCCTTACTATTCTCCACTTGATGCCTTTACTGTGTAAGAGAGAAATTTAGATCGTTTTATTTCCATTGTGATGGTTGCTGACACTTGATTTCAATTTGATATAGACAGAGGAGAACTCTGTTTACGCAGAGTAATTACAATATTCTCTTAAGGGAACAGTGGCGGACGTGAAACCTTATTCATACTGGTTCTTACCCTTATCAGTTCGAACCCAATACCGCATCATAGAAGGGCCCTTGGAATTAGTATGTGATATCTCAGCTTTACAGGAGCTGAATATTATAAGGATCAGCATGAGGGAGCATCAGCTTCGAAGAGGTCATCGCATGTTGGAGGAGTTGAACTTTGGAGATCCGCCGATAGCAATCCCGATGTCATATATTTACAGATGCCTTTATATGATATAACTATGAACGAATATATATTCCTTTCACGCTCATTCATTCAATAATTCTTGGGAATTAATGTGCTTTACGTCACACCTGTCGCTGTTAGCAGCGGTCACTCAGAATTCTTTCACTGGTGGCTTGTGTGAAACCATTTCAAACGAATATTTGTACACCAAACATTTCATTGTAATTTTCTACCCAAAAGAAAATCAAATCGATGCAGTAAAGTGGAGTTTGGTCTTTAAAATTCCTGGTATGGATGGAAAATGTGTGATCAATGTTGATGAAAATCGTAAAATGAAGCTATCAATTTAATGACTGATACGCCTGAAGACGCTGCAAGGGAATTTGAGGTTGGTGTTCAGGAGATTGCTGCCAAACTGGGGAGATTATCCCTAACGTCTGCACTCTCACCATAGAACTATTTGCAGAAGTGTGTGAACAAAGTTGAACGCAAGGTGATAGAGGAATTCAGTGTATGGCAGCTGTGTGAGCATTTTCTGATGGATGGAACTTTGAATAAAGTGAGGCGCAATGAATTGAAGATCAGTTACAATGGTGTAGCAGGCACAGTAAAGAATGAAGAAAGCACTGGAAATCGATACATATGTTGAGTTTAATGAATGTGTTGGAAAAATTGAGCTACAGTGATGAGAAGTGCGCAGTAAGGAGTTGAGGAGCAGAATCATGGAAAGGGTAAAGCTAACAGAGTGTTTGAAGATCCTGGTTATTGCAGGTCCTAACCTACATCAAAATCCCCCTCCATCATCTTAATCATGGGTTTTATCGAGTTACCCATAATAATTTGAATTTAAAAAGGAAAGTAACAAATTACAAATATAAGCGTAAATACAAAGATGTAGCATAAATAACACTTCCTTTCATTAATATCAAATAATTAGATATGCTTACAAATAGAATGGAAATGGGACTAGCTTGGGCGATGGTAGCTTATATCTGAGAAGGGATGTGGCAGCTACATGCCTCTAAACTGCGTTGCAATGAGGCTCAAGGATATTTTTATTATTGAGCAATAAGAGAAAACCCTAAACAACCAAAAGCTTAACCCGAGGAGATGTAACACCAAGAGTTTATGGAGCACATTAAGGTTAGTTGGGCAGCCAACTTTCCGAGGTCGTAACTTGCTCATATTATTTCCATTTGACGCGTATAATACCTCGTTGGAAAGATATCTCCAAGGACTACAACTAAAAACGTGATTTCACAAAATTCGCTCATAGTAATATTTCAAAAAAAAAACGTCGTTTAGGGCATCAAACTAGCTCCAGAAGTTCAGGACCCAAAAAATTGCCAAAGATAGTAAATTGTGCTACAATTAAGGAAACTGAAACAAAAAAAGAAAATTATCAGAATAATGTTGAGGGTTCAAGTGGAATAGGTGGGTGGCCACTAATATCGACCTGGATCATTCCTTCCCCGTTAGGAGGAAATGGTTTCCATTACATTGAGTCCCTCCATCAGATGAGGAAACTTCTATTGAACTTGGTCCCTAGTGGGCCATTTTCCTTGGTACCGGAGTTGGACGGATTTGACAACTCGGTACAGTTGGATCTTCTATGGGCGAGTACTCTTGATCTGCGTGTCCAATATCCGATCAATTGCAGCTTGTTCCATGCAGGCTAGATTTAACTCTGTTGGTGTGAGTTGTTCTGCAATGTCGAATTTGTCCAGTAATGGTTGAAAGTATGGTCAAAGGTGATCCACATTGAACACTGGGTGCAGGCCAAGGAATGGGGGAATTTTGAGTTCAAAAGAATTATCTCCCACATCCTTGGTTATGGTGTATGATCCATATCGAAGCAGGCGAATCTTGTTGTGGGGCGTAGCGAGGCGCTCCTTTTGCAAATGTAGCCAAACTTTGTCGCCCACCTGGAACTTGTGTGGAACTCGATGTTGATCATGATGTTGTTTGTACTTAGCATTAGCTTTGTCCAATATGTCATGGATTTGTTGGCTGATATGTTTAATGTGCTAAATGAAGTTATTTGCCTTGTCATCTTTAGAGTAGACACGAGCCAAATCTACCGGAGTCACTGCAAATGGTACTTCTGCGTCAATGGGACATAGTGGCTAGAATCCCAAGCCCACCTGAAAAGAGCTATGGCCAGCCAAGCTGTGGAGAGCCTAGTTGTAGCTATGCTAGACATATGGGAGCATCTCATCCCATGTGCGTGGATTCTTTGAGTTGTACATATGCAGAATTTGTATGATCATCCTATTGACGACCTTTGTTTGGCCATCAGTTTGGGGACGGAAAGCTATGGACTTAGTTTGAATTATATAATATGAATATGAAATCTGTGATTCAATTTATTTTAAAATTTTATCTTCATATAAGGTATATTTATTAAACTATTTTTATACAATACAAATTTTTATAATACCTTCTTTGAGGAAATGGTTATTATTTTGCATTAAAAACTAAAATGGTATCAAAACCTTTTTTCAGTATTCGAGATGCTTCACTATTCTAATATATTCATAATATTTTTTTTATTTTCTTAACTATATTTTTATATTAAAATCTATCGTAAACTCCAGAAGGAAATCCTAAAAACAAGGCATATCTACAAAAAAGATTTGTCTTGGTTAATTTATTACTATTGATGAGCCAAATTGGGCATTTTCCAAATCAATTTCTTTTTTATATTACTCATAGGAATGCGAAAATATTTTTTTAGGATTCATTTAGTTCCATTAATCCTAGCTTTGGAGTTTTTCCTTTATTGGCTAGTTTGTCTACTTATACACTCAAATCCTTATAGATATTGTATAATTCTAACTCCTTAAATTTCCTTAGTTGTAAGGCGATCCTTCTCTAAGCTTTATTTTAGTGACTTGTTTTAGTACTAGCATTAGATATCCAAGGACTAATATTTTTTTCTTTATATCCTTCTTGATAGCTAGCTCTAATCCTTTCCAAAGAGCCATATAGTCTGCTTGATTGTTTGTTAGGGTGCCCAATCCCCAAGCAAACTAAATCTCTCACCATTCATATTAATTAATTCATTATTTATATGTAATTCATATTTCATGCTTCACAATAATGCACCTTGGTGTCCTTGTAGATTCTTTATTTCATTAAGTAGATAAATAAACCAATAATGAAGAAAATAAAGAAACTAATACAAATAAATAAATAATAAAAATTAAGACATTATA
>APFE030777846.1:80423-90943 GCA_000404065.3 Pinus taeda
CATCCTTTCTCTGGCATGTCTGTTCGACTGACCATCCACTTATTGTGGGGGAGAACTCATCCTTTGCCTATTCATGGATACTCCTTCTCCTTTATAAGCCTCCTCCATGGCCCATGAGCAGCTAGTTTTGGAACATATAGACTTTGATTGAGGAATTCTTAGTGCATTAGTGCTGCTCTTTGTAGGCATTTGGTGTGTTGTGTTAGGATTGCTTTGAGCTTGAGGAAGGTCATGAGTTTGTTGCCTTGTATGTGAGAGAGAGACCTCTTTGACTTGGGAGATTTGCTTCAAAGGTGAATGCCTGGAAGACATGTTGGCTGGACCCTCTAGAGAAGGACTCAGTGTCAGGACTCCGGTTGTACCTTACTCTATTTTCTGATTAATAAAGACAGATGACTATTCTTATGGTTCCATTTCCATTTGTCCTATGAATGATTAATGTAAATTGTATCCTTCCTGACTGATACATAGTTGTTGTTAGTAGATTTTACGCTTGTGTTTTCTCTCTTTGCTTGTGCAGGTGTTCGTCCGCAAGGATAGCGGAGAATTGTGATCAGCTGGAGCGAAGGAGCGAGAGGATCATCTCTTCGACAAACATAGCGTCAGAATCCAAGTAGGTTTCTCTTACCCACTTGTTAATTACAACTAGGAACCTGCAGTATAGCATTGTTTGATTGTTGCTAGACCCCCTTTGGGCTAGTAGGGATCGCCTCTATCCGTAGAGGGGATTTACCTCTCCAACAGGAGCAACAATTGTATTTCTCTGTCTTACTTCTGCATTCTCTGAACACTCAAAAGCTCTGTGTCCCGGTTTGTTACACCTGTAGCATCTTATTTCTCTGCCTCTTCCTCTGTCTCCTCTTGCTCTGTAAAAACTCCCTTTGCCTCTTGCATCACCTCCTCTGGATGCATGCGGGGTTGAGGTACTGCTAGCTCCATCTTTAGGTGTTGTAGACCTTCCTCTACCACCTTGACTTCCTTTCCCTCTGAAAGTCCCTCTTCCCCTGGCAGACTGTTTCCTTATGAGTTTTTCTTCAGCCTTCAGTGCTATCTGATAGGCTTCCTCTACTGTTTTTGGAGACAGTAGACTTATTTCATCCTAAATGTCCATTCTGAGGCCATTCATATATCTATCCACTCTCTCAGCTGTGTCTTGGGCTTCTCCAGCTCTTATACTCACCTTATAGAACTCTTATGTATACTCTTTTACTGTCAAAGCTCTCTGCCTGAGATTTTGCATTTGCCTAAACAATGTCTGTTGATAGTTACTGGGTAAGAATTTACCTTCAATCTTTGCTACCATCCTGCTCCAGTTCTTGATTGGCTGCTTGACCTGTCTTCTCCTTTCCACCTACACACCATCCCACCAGAGCGTTGCATGGCCTACTAATTTGGTGACAGCAAACTTGACTTTCTTCTCATCTTCCATTTCTTCATAATCGAAGAATTTCTCCATGCTATTAATCCAGTCAATCAACTCTTTTGGATTTAGTCCTCCTTGATATACTAGTACTAACTGGTTCCATGGCCTGGCTGTGGATTTCATCACTGACTGAAAAATCTTCATCTCAGGAGAAATATCTACTGCTTCCTCCTCAGTAGCTTCAGCTTCGGGTTCACTCACATCTCCATCATCTATATTCCTGCCGGAGGTTAGTGCATCCAACCTAGCTCGTAGCTCCTCTACATCTTCTCTCAATTCAACATCCCCAGCATGCCGTCCTCTTCCACCACGTCCATGTCCTCGTCCTCTTCCAACCCTGAAAGCCATCCTTCTACAGCTCTTGAGATTTACTTCACCACCAATTGCTGGCTTTGATACCACTAATGATGGACTTCTTGCTGGTTCTAAGGAAAATCTTCCTAATTTTATTGCAATATCTTCGATGTCTCTGGTTTGTTCTCTTGTTGATTCCCTGAAGTCATCAGTCATTAATTCTCCACCTTATCCAATAATAGAACGCTTTTAATTCACTGTCACAAACTTAATAATAACTCTGCCTTCTTCCAATTCCTTTATTTACTCACTGTTTGATGAAAGGAACAACATATATATATATATCTGCGCACAAAATTCTTTTACTGTACAAATAGGTGAATGTGATAATAATATCCCTCAACCCCGCTCGTCCTTCTCATAATCAACACATATCTCACTGATTTAGACTATAGTGGATGGCATATAATTCATGGAGGACATCACTGTATTGTCAAAGGTTGAGACTATTACTATACACCATATATGAGGCTACAACAGCGCACAGCGCGCAGCTTCAATTTAATTTCATAACCCTGCTATCTCGCATTACCAACTAGGCATGGTATTAAATCTATAGTGAACAGTGTATTGGTTTATAGAGGTAGCGCACGGCCTTTGGACAAAACCACAATTCGAGTCATGTAACTTCAACAAACCATTTCAGTATTTAAATTATAAGGACAGTGCATTACCAATTGGGAGGACAACGCATGTAAGGGTCTCGTTTTGTTGTTACAGGATGCATTAATCTCCACAACGCTAATTGCAATGACACCGCTTGGATTTACTTTACAGGCATGCAATCATGAAATAAAAACCCGACAGTATACACACTGCTTGGTAAATTAAAGCACACCAATCTTTTATTAAAACTATAAAAGTTATGAACAGCACGGAGCTCGCTTATTACACAGCTATTTCTTTTTTTTCACACAGGTCCGCGCTCCTCTTTTTCACCCAAGACACACACTCTGTTTTTTTTCTTCTCTGAAGAGCTGCTAATACATTCAATTTTCCCATTGGTTCATGCATAAAAAAAAATCTAATTCTAGACTCTTACCTGAAAAGAAACGTTCTCTACTTGGCAGCCGATTTTTACATATTTTCCTTCCTATTCCTAGCTGCCTTATTACAAAAGAAATTACATATAGAAAGTAGCAATACATAGTAATCTTAGCTTTTCTTTGTTTTTTCCTCAACAGTAATCTAGCATGCCTTATTCTATATAGAAAAGATGGCATGTTCTATTTTCTAAATTTAACTAAAAAAAACATGGAAAACAACAGGCTAAGGATCCCACTCCTTGCCTGTAGATTTTTTGATTTTTTTTTTTTTTTTTTTTTTTTTTTTTTTTTTTTTTTTTTTTTTTTTTTTTATGGAATAAATCAGAAGATTTTTCCTCTAAATCAGATGCTCCTGCATCAGGGGTACTTAATGACCATGAGGACAGAGTGTTTAAGTAGTCATGGGGTTTTGGTCATATGACAAATAATCAAGTAAAGATATATGGTCTCTACTAGTGACTTTTGTTAGCCAAAGAACATCAAATGGATACATTTATGGTTATGGGAGATTATTTCATAATCTTGCATCCTCTAATTAAAGGCTTCCTCCCAACGTGGAAATCTATAAAAAAAAACATTATGAAAAGAATAAGTAAGATTGTGGAAGATATTCTATCGAAAGCATATTCCCATGTCCTAAGAGAGATTATTTCCTAATCTTGTATCCTCTGATTAAAGGCTTCCCCCCAAAGTGGAAATCTATAAAAAAACATTATGAAAATAATAAGTAAAATTGTGGAAAATATCCTATCCAAGGCATATTCCCATGTCCAAAGAGACTTCAACAGAGAAGTAGAAAAGTATGCCATAACAAGGGGTGTAAATTGAAGATAGGTCAATTAAATATTAATCCCAAAATGGAAGATGAAATCTATTAACAAAATTCTCTAGTAGCGTTATTGTTATTTTGTGTTTTGTTGGGGCAGTTTTGTAAGGTATTCACCTACAAAACCAATTCCCTCGTAACATTACAAGTTGTAAATTTTGCGTTTTTTTGGTGCAATTTCGTAAGGTATTCACTTACGAACCCAATTTTTTTGTTCCTCATATATATTCTTATTAGAAAAATGAAGTATTCCTAATTCTATAATTCTTGATAAATTTACTGTGAATGAGGGACAAAATTATATAATACAAATATTCTTTCTAGTTAAAAATAATAATAATGAACGAAATTAATGTCTATCTTATTAATTTTTTACTAAATATAATACATAATTTTATAAAAAAAAATGTAATTCCAATTATAGAGAGAATTTTCATTTATAATTTTTGTTTCTAAAAATTTAGCTTAATCAAATTATCATAATTTAAAATAAAATAAATAAAACAAACCTAACTTTAAAATAATATCCATTTAATTTAAAAAATATCTTTTAAATCATATATTCTTAATTTTCATTCAGCTTATGATTTTTAATATTCTTTCCTTTCACCATAGAAAAAATTATCTACATTAAAAAATGGTATATATATAATATATATAAATATAACAATTTACCATCCACCTACCATCACCTCCATGAGACCTGCCAACAATCACAAATGCATACGTAAGAATAACTAAAACAAAAGCTCCAATGTCCACAAAATAAATAATTTCTATCTAATTTGGATAATCATATTTTTAATATACATATTTATGTATATTTAAATAATTATTTATTTTATTTTTCTCACAAATTATATAATAGGAATATGACATTGTGATTCAATTATTTGAAATTTTTTTATATTTAATTTATCAATTTCCTTTAAAAAGGTAAATTTCGTAATTTTTTATACAATATAATTTTTATAATATTTTTTAAGGAAACGATTATTATTCTGCATTAAAAAAACAAGATGTTATTAAAGTAAAATATTTAAAATTTAATAATGCACTTCAAATCTATATTGATCAAATTACATATATATGAAGTGTTGCTTTAAGATAAGTAAATATACAATTATTTAATTGAGAGAATATCCCAACCATACACTAATCTAGGAAACATCTAGATCTTAACAACTTCTAAGGAATAGGAACACACTCTTTTATATAGAAAGAGTCACAAATAAGAATTATATTTCCAAGTCGCCCCCTTAATGATTACTTGTCTCAATCTCAATATGCAAATTCTAGTTGTGGTCAAACATGACAAAAGAATATGTCAACGTCCATATAAAGGAACAACCATTTGTCGAAATGCATGGGTTCTCAACTTCTGCAACCACCAGTCTACTAGGATGTCCATCGCATACATGGTTCTATCAACCATTATAACTGCATACTTGTACCTGTACCTAGAAATCCCCCTCCATAATCTTAATCATGGGTTTTATCGAGTTACCCATAATGATCTGAATTTAAAAAGGAACGTAACAAATTACAAATATAACCATAAATACAAAGATGCAGCATAAATAACACTTCCTTTCATTAATATCAAATAATGAGATATGCTTACAAACAGAATGGAAATGGGACTATCTCGGGTGATGGTAGCTTATATCTGAGAAGAGATGTGGCGGCTACATGCCTCTGAACTGCGTTACAATGAGGCTCAAGGATCATTTTATCATTGAACAATAAGAGAAAACCCTAAACAACCATAACCCGAGGAGATGTAACACCAAGATTTTATGGACCACATTAAGGTTAGTTGGGCAACCAACTTTCCGAGGTTGTATTATGCTCATATTATCTCCATTTGACGCATATAATACCTCGTTGGAAAGATATCTCCAAGGAATACAACTAAAAACGTGATTTCACAAAATTCACCCATAGGAATATTTCCAGAAAAAATGTCGTTTAGGGCCTCAAAGCGGCTCCAGAAGTTCAGGACCCAAAAAACTGCCAAAGATAGTAAATTGTGCTATGATTAAGGAAACTAAAACAAAAAAAGAAAATTATCAGAACAATGGTGAGGGTTCAAGTGGAATAGGCAGGTGGCCACTAATATCGACCTGGATCATTCCTCCCCCGTTAGTAGGAAATGGTTTCCATTGCGTTGAGTTCCTCCATCAGATGAGGAAACTTCTGTTGAACTTGGTCCCTAGTGGGCCATTTTCCTTGGTACCAGAGTTGGATGGATTTGACAACTCGGTACAGCTGGATCTTCTGTGGGTGAGTATTCTTGATCTGCGTGTCCAATATCCAATCAGTTGCATCATGTTCCATGCAGGCTAGATTTAACTTTGTTGATGTGAGCTATTTTGCAATGTCGAATTTGTCCAGTAATGGTTGAAAGTATGGTTGAAGGTGATCCACATTGAACACTGGGTGCAGGCCAAGGAATGGGGGAATGTTGAGTTCAAAAGAATTATCTCCCACATCCTTGGTTATGGTGTATGATCCATATCGAAGTGGGCAAATCTTGTTGTGGGGTGTAGCGAGGCGCTCCTTTTACAAATGTAGCCAAAATTTGTCGCCCACCTGGAACTTGTGTGGAACCCGATGTTGATCACGTCGTTGTTTGTACATAGCATTGGCTTTGTCCAATATGTCATAGATTTGTTGGCTGATATGTTTAATGTGCTAAATGAAGTTATTTGCCTTGTCGACTTCAGAGTAGACATGAGCCAAATCTATCGGAGTCACTGCAAATGGTATTTTCGCATCAATGGGACATAGTGGCTAGAATCCCAAGCCCACCTGAAAAGGGCTATGGCCAGCCAAGCTGTGGAGAGCCCGGTTGTAGCTGTGTTGGACATATGGGAGGATCTCATCCCATGTGTGTGGATGCTTTGAGTTGTACATACGCAGAATGTGTATGATCATCCTGTTGACGACCTTTGTTGGCCATCAGTTTGGGGATGGAAAGCTATGGACTTAGTGAGCTTGGTGTCCAACATCGACCAGAGACTGGACCAAAATGTACTAAGGAACCTATTGTCTCAATATGAGATGATAGACTATGGGATCCCAAAGTGCACCCACACTCATTCAAAGAAGAGTTTAGCAGTGGCTTCTACTGTGATACTCTTCTTTCACGTCTCCATATTGGCCATCTTCAAGAATCTGTCGACGACCATAAAAACATAGTTGTTTCCATGCTTAGTAGAAGGAATTCATGACATGTAATCCATGGATATGGATTTCCAAGGTCGGCTAGGGGTAGGTAGCGGAGTATAGAGACCTCGTTTCTTGATGGTGGGTTTGGCAATGGCACAGTTAGTGCAGGATCTGATGTACTTCCTGACATCTTGTCGAAGATTCAACTAATAGAAATACTTTTGCAATATTGCCACCATTTTCTTGACCCCAAAATTCCCAGCCACTCAACTGTAATGCGCTTCCCAAATCATCTTCGCACGTTCACTTGCAGGAGCACTAAGGTGTCTCAGGTGGCATAACAGAGCATCTTGGAGTTAAAAATCTAGAACTTGCTGACCTTCCAAGAGTATATGGTATGTGTGGCAAAATTCTGGGTCTTTTTTGCAGAGAAGTGGCCAATCAGAAGTCTCGTGGCCACAAGAGTTGAGCATGGTGGTTAATGCCATGATCGGTGGTTCGATGAGGTAGTCTGCAACATTATTTGTGCTTCCTTTCTCGTACTTGATACTCAAATGGAATTGTTGTAGGCATGTGGACCACTTTTGATGGAGATCATTCTATAACTTCCCTTGCATCTGTATGAATTGTAGGGGTCAGTGGTCTGTGTGGATGAACATTTCCTTCCCCAAAATGTAATGCACTTCCATTATCAGCAGGCCTGCACAATGGAATACATCTCTTTGTCATAAGCGGGATACTTCTAGACTGTGTCTGAAAGTGTCTCACTATTACACTGGATGCCCATGTTGAGTAAGGACTTCCCCAATAGCATAGTTAGAGGCATTTGTCTTGATCTCAAATGGTTATTGCAAGTCTGGTAATATGAGCATTGGTGCAAAACAGAGGCAATATTTCAACTCTGTGAATGCCTTATGTTGAGATTCAGACCAAAAGGAATTGATTTCCTTCCTCCTTCGGTGACTTGAATCAAGGGCCAAGTGATATCAGAGAACCCCAACACAAACATACAGTAGAAATTGGCAAGACCCAGAAAGCTATGAAGCTCTATCAGAGTAGTTGGGGATGACCAATCCCAAATGACTAGGATCTTGGTTGGATCCACATGCACCCCCCGTTAATCAATAATGTATCTCAGATACTAAACCTAGGTAATGGAAAAAGTCCATTTCTCCAAATTATCGCACAATGTGAGTTTTGCGTAGTGTTTAGAGAACCTAGTGGATGTGGTGGAGGTGCTCTTCCCAACTCTGACTGAAGATCAGGATGTAATCCAACTATACCACTACAAATGAGTTGGTGAATGGATGCAAGATGCCATCCATTAGCCTCATGAAGTTTGCAGGAGCATTCATCAACTCGAAAGGCATAACCAACCATTCAAAAAGACCCTCCTTGGATTTGAAGGCAGTCTTTCACACATCGGAGGGTTTGAATAGTACCTACTTATATCCGAACTTCAAGTCAATCTTGCCGAAATATTTTGCCCCCTTGAATTGGTCCATAAGGTCATCAATCTATGGGATCAGGTACCTATTCTGCACAATGATCTTGTTTAGTGCCTGATAGTCAATACAGAGTCTCCAAGTCCCATCCTTCTTCTATACCAACATGATTGGTCTCCCACAGAGTGATGAACTCAGACAAATGTGACCTTTTTGCAGCAACTCTTGAATTTGCCTCTTAATTTCATAATTTTCTAGAATAGAGCACTGATATATTGGTCCATTGGGTAAAAATGCACCTAGGGTCAAATCAATAGAGTGCTTGACCTGACAGTGTAGAGGCACCCCTGCAGGGGAGGCAAAGATGTCCTCGTATTCCTCCACAACCTTGTCCATCTGTTGTTGTCGTGCAGAGGGGCCCTGTCTGGAGGTCGTGGCCACCGTCTTCTTCTTTCCTTGAGAGCAGATCATCAGGAAAACAAATTTCCCAGTTTTGGAAATGAGCTTACTGCATTGTTTTGAAGTAACCAGAGAGATGGTGGCAGGGGGTGCTACCTCTGGTATCCTATACAACTTATTTCCCAATGTAACAATAACAACGCGAGGCCTTAACTCATACACAACACGTTGCTTCCAAAAGTGTGGTTGGCCTAATAATACATGGAAAACATCAAGGGAAGCAATGCCACATAATACCTCATCTGTGAAGGGATTGATGCTGTATGGAAGGCGACATTGTTGGCTCACGTGCAAATCCCATCCTTGGTGAAGCCACCCGATGGTGTATGGTTGTGGGTGTGTTGTGGTCAATAAACTTAGCCACTTCACAACCTTTGTTGCAATGAGCTTCTTTTGGCTCTCGCTATCGATAGTGAACTATAGTGGGGAACCCTTTACCCACATTTGGGAGTGGAAGAGACACTCCTCCTCCTCTGGATATTTGGGTTCCTCCTTATGGATCTTTATGGTGGTGATAGTGGCATTGTGCTCCACATCAATAATCTTCTTCCCTTTGTCATTACCATTGTTGGGTTCCAACTCAGAGTCAGAACATGCATCTAATTTTGAAGCCTTAAGCTCAGCCACCAATGACTGCTTATGGAACGCACACCACTTTCCCGTGTTCTTCTTTTGCTTCGTAGTGTTTTCCTTTTCTTGTGGCCTTAGCGGGTGATCCTGGGCCATCTGGCCTTGGATTTGTCGTTTGTTTTTCAATTTTTGGGTGCCTTTCCCTTGCTTCGAATTCATAGATCCAAATTCTCACTTCTTCTATTTAAAATTTTGCTCGATCTTGACAGCGTATTGGTATGCCATGCTGAGTGAGGAGATGTCCAGGAACTCCATCTCATCCTGGATGTATCTATGTAGGTAGCTTCAGTACTTGAGTGCCAAATTTTTCTCAAAATCCTTGATACCCAACTTCGTGCGAAGGGTTTAGAAAACATTGGTAAACTCCAACACATCTTGACCCCCTCCCTGTCGCAAAGTGGTCCACTTAATCTATGTTTTCCTTGTAGCTCTTGACAGGGTAGTACTACTCCTTAATGGCATCCTGGAATGAATTCTGAGTGGGAGCAGCTGAAAACAGTGAGGTCATAATTTCATCCTTCTCCTCATAATAGGTTTCCTACCAATCCTTGATGTGGGGGGCAACTTTGAGAAGCACAAAATTAATCTTTTCCCGATAGGAAAAATCGTGAATAGAAAAATATCCTTCTAGTAGATTCAACCATTTATCTATGGTGTTTGCATCCATTTGGCCCTCCAGAGTGGCTTTGGATGTGGATGTGTCGCTAGTGGGCAATCGTTGAAGGAGCTGGGCAAAGTTATCCATCATCGTGTTCCTCTGTTTCTCGAGGGCCTCCTTGAGCAAAATTTTGATAAGATATCTTGCTCCCTCATCTTTATTTTCTTCCCCCATGGGAGGCCGTCAGGATTTATGAGGCTGGCCTTGCAAAGGTTTGACCAGTTCTGTTATGAAACCAGCTCAAGAAAAGATAGAAAAGATAGATCAACGCCTTAGAATTCAGCCTCTTCGAGGGGGCAACCTCCTATACATTACATAAATGAAAAATTCTTGGATGATTCAAATGACAAAACCTCATTTCTATATATATGAGTCTAAGGAGTCACAATATAAACTAGCCGACCTAACAATAATAATATAAAGCCACAAAAATAACAATAAAGGGATTCTATGGGGCACAGTAATAACAATATGGGGGCAATAGGGGCACAACAATATTAATAAG
>APFE030777846.1:102926-124924 GCA_000404065.3 Pinus taeda
ATTTCATTAAAATTTTCCTTTTGATAAATTATTTTCTTTAATTCAATATTGATGATGATGATGATGATTAACATCCATTAATACCAATGTAGCCTACCAAACCTCAAAAAAGAAAAAATCACTATAGTTGGGCTGACTTAATAAGTCAAGAAGATTGGAAGTGTGGAAGATGTCAGGGAATTGGGAGTAGATGTGAGTAAGAACCAGGGAATCTAAAAGGAAATGCTTTTCATCTTCCACTCTCTTAGTATCACAAATCTGATAGATTCTATCATCTAAGGGAGTTTTGAAAATTTAAAATATTATTTATTCAATCAAATCTAACCACTATATTATAATGAAAAAAAAAATCTCTTCATATATTTAAGTTGATGCCAAGATTTGGTTCTTCATCTTGCTCTGACAATGAACCACTGGATGGTTCGAAAATCATCCACAAAACTCTGATGATGTGATTTCTACAGAAACTGATATGGATCATAGAAGCCTAAATTCAATTATAACTTGCATTGGTCAATGCCAAACTAGTAGTGGTCGACAAACAAATCGATTGCTAGAATATTCTCTTGGAAGGGACTAATAAGCATCAGAACACTGACTTCATCATACATGTGAAGTTCCTAGAATTTAGAAAATCATTCAAATTAACTAAATTATAACTTTATTTAAAATAATAGTGATTATTGTTGATGACAAAAAAGGAATTAATATATAAGTTAAGCATATATACATTTAAAAGAAACATGTCACAATATTCTTAACTATAGAGATTCATGTAGACTTTTATTTTAGATTTAAATTGCAGATTGTGATAGGCTAAAACAATTTACTCGAATCTACTCTACTCACTAGTGGTAACCAAAATTGCTCAATGAAATCACGAAATAGAAAAGAAAGAAATTCAATTGCACATAACACAATATTTTTATGGGGAAAACAACAACTAAAAACCCCACTATCTATATATTGAATTAATTAGAAGATCTGAGAAGAAAATACAATGTTTTTTCAACCTGAACAATATCTACACAAGTAAAACATGTCTCACTACTTCACAAATGAGCTCAAGCCAATACTTAGCCAAATATTATTCCTACCAAGCTCCTACTTCTTTGCGTTGTTCCCTTGGGAATTAGCCCAGATTTAATTAGGAAATTTCTCACTAGTAATTGCGTAATCCATCCATAGGCCTTCTACTGATTGCATACACCATCAGTTTAATTTAGATGATTTTACAATTGATAGTACATTGTCCCTAAACTCTAGTCTGAAATGGGTCTTCCTCTGAACTGACATGCATGGGTTATTTTTGAGTCAATGATCAGTTATCTAATTTATCATTGTATGTGAATTAAATCCAATTTAATTCACTTGACCTCTCACTAGTTCTTCTAACAGTTAGAACTAGTTTAACTGAATTGAACTCAGTTAAACTAAATTAAATAATTACAACTCAATAAGAACTCAACCTGGGCCCGTAAAATTTAGCGATCACTCTACATGACTCTAGATAGACTTCCAACTCGAATTTACTGAGCCAACTAAGCCAACTCAACTTAGTTAATTGTTACAAGTTGCTATGAGAATTGAAATACAATTTATTTCATGGACAAATTAAATTAGGATTTTTCTTGATGTTATTTTTAACATTTCTTATTTCTATTTTCAACACTCCCTCTCAACAAGAAAGTAATTCAACTCTATCCCAATCTGATATCTTTGGAATTCTACATGCAACACTTGTCACTGTTGTTGTTGCTACTACAACATCTACAACAAAAAACAACTAAACAAAAATAAACTGAAACAATTGTGTCTGCAACTGTCTACTAGGAAAATTGTGCTACTGCTGACTCTACTCATGAGCCTCTTGATCTATTGTTAACACTGCTATGCACTGCTCAGTGTTTGAATGACAATAATTCTCCTGCTACTGAATACTGTGGGCCCTCGTAGCAAGGTAATGATCCATGAGACAGAAAATACCTCAATGGATGTTGCCCAATTTCAACACTCTTGGACTAAGTCTTCACATCACCCCACCTCTCACCTGGAGGTATGGCTACATGTGCTCCTTCTTCCCACCTTCTTGAAATTCCCCCCCTACTGAAGGTATCTGCTTGAGTGGATGTCTCCACTCGGTGTCCTCTCTGCTTCTCCAATTATGGCTACTCCACAACTTGCTGAGGCTGCATGTTGAGAGGTAATTCGTGCTCCCTCTCAACAACCAAGTCTTTAGCCTTTTCCTTGCTTCTCAAGGCTTGGAATGCACCATATACCTCAAGTGCATATAGGTTCTTGACTCGCACATCAATTTGTTTCACCTATCCTCTGGCGATGTGTCTAAGGAAAACCTTTCCTTTGCTAAAAATCACATAATAGCCACAGTCTACCAATACTGCGATGGAAACAATATTCTTCTTTAATCTTGGAACATACATCACATTTGTGAGTCTCAGAGGGCAGCCATGCTCCCTTTGAAAAGTAAGAGTACTTATATTGGCCGCACTATACCTCCTACCATCTACAAACTCTATGTTCTTCTTGAGGTCTTTCTCCTCCAAGTCACTGAAGATATCTCTATTCCTCGTCATATGGAACAAGACATTGTTGTCGATATACCACATGCTTCCCATTACAGTTCTTGCCATCCATGCAATGAGAGTGAAATCAAGTTTGAATTGTGAAGCTAGAGATTCACCTATTTTTGCTACTGTGGGCTCCTTCTTTCTTGCTTTCTTCTACGGGAATTTTGTTGCATAGTGCTCAAACTCGTGACTGTGAAAACAATTAACGTTCGACAAGTCCTTCTTCTTTCCATCCTCCTCACCTTGGGACTTCTTTCCATTGGATTTCTTGTATTTGCTGACTAATGCAAAGTCCTCTTGCACTTTTTTGGATGAGGTCACATCTCTCGTGTTCCGCCAAATCTCTTCTTGTACCAAGTCAAACCATAACCGCTCCCACTTTGGTAGCTTCTCCCTCCCATTAACTAAGTCCTAGTAACTATGTCGGCTCTTGGGAAGGCCTAGAAGTTCTAGGCTCACCATATCATCTTTAGCAATTGTAACACTAACACTTCCAAGCTCATCCCGACATTGGGTGAACTTGGTCAAGTATCTCGGTATTGAGTTGCCCTGCTCCATCTTGATATTTTTGAGCTTGTATTTTACTGCTAGCTTCCTGTGGTCACTAATATTTTGAAGCAGGTTTGTTAAGGCCTTCCACATTTCAAATGTAGTTTCCTTACCATGGAGGTTTGAGACAATATGATTGCGAACTCCTTCTAGGATAATCCTTCTCACATTTGCCACACACGTTCTCCACTCCGCCAGATCATAGCTAATCTAGATTTAAATAGGAAGGCAACAAATTATAGATATAACCATAAATAAAAAGATGCAGCGGAAATAACACTTCATTTCATTAATATCAAATACTGAAATATTCTTACAAATATAATGTAAATAAGACTATCTCAGGCGATGGTAGCTTATCTCTGAGAAGAAATGTGGCGGCTACATGTCTCTAAAATAAGTTACAATGTGGCTCGAGGGCCTTTATATTATTGAACGATAAGAGAAAAACCTAAACAACCAAAACCCTAACCCAATGAGATGTAACACCAAGAGTTTGTGGGCCCCATTGCCATTAGTTGGGGAGCCAACTTCCCAGGGTCCTAACTTGGTCATATTATCTCCGTTTGACACATATGGTACCTCACTAGAAACATATCTACAAGGAATACAACCTTAATTGTGGTTTCATTTGAAATTGTTGGAGTAATTTTGCCAAAAAAATGTCGCATAGGACCTCAAAATGGCTTCAGAAGTTTAGGCCCCCAGGAATAAATGGTATCCATTGCGTTGAGTTCGTCCATGAGATGAAGAAACTTCTGTTGAACTTGGTCCCTGGTGAGCCATTTGCCTTGGTGCAGGAGTTGGCTGACTTTGATAACTTGATATAGCTTGATCTTCTACTGGAAATTTTCCCTGATCTATGTGTTCATGATCCGATCAGTTGCATCTTGTTCTGTGTAGTCTCAATTTAACTATGTTTGTGTGAGTTGTTCTGTAATTTCGGATATGTCTACTATTGGTGGAAAGTATGGCCAAAGGCGGTCCACATTAAATAGTGGGTGAAAGCCAAGGAATGGGGGAATTCTAAGCTCAAAATAATTATCTCCCACAGCCTTGATGATGGTGTATGACCCATATCGAAGCGGGTAAATCTTGTGGTGGGCCCCATCAAGGCACTCCTTCTACAAATGTAGCCAAACATTGTTTCCCACATGGAACTTGTGTGGCACCCAATGTTGATCATGTCGCTGCTTGTACTTAGCATTAGCTTTGTCCAATATGTCATGGACCTGTTGGTGGATGTGATGAATGTGCTTAATGAAGCTATTTTCTTTGTCGGCTTCAGAATGGACATGAGTTGAATCAGCCTGAGTCATTGCAAATTTTATGGCAACATCAATGGGACATAGTGGCTGGAATCCCAAGCCCACCTGAAAAAGGGCTATGGCCAGTCGAGTTGTGGAGAGCCCGGTTATAGCTATGTTGGACATAGGGGAGGCTCTCATCCCATGTGAATGGATGTTTTGAGATGTACATCCACAGAATGTGTATGATCATACTGTTGATGACCTCTGTTTGGCCATCAGTTTGGGGATGGAAAGCTATGGAATTAGTGAGCTTGGTGTACAACATTGACTAGAGATTGGACCAAAATTTACTAAGGAACTTGCAGTCCCGATCTGAGATGATAAACTCTGGGATCCCAAAGTGTACCCACACTTGTTCAAAGAAGAGTTTAGCAATGGCTTCTACTATGATATTCTTCTTGTAGGTCGCCATAATCACCATCTTTGAGAATCTCTCAATGGCCAAAAAAACAAATTCGTTGTTATGCTTAGTAGAAGGAAGGTCCGATGTGTAATCCATGGAGATGGATTCCCAAGGTGGACTAGGTGTAGGCAAAGGAGTATAGAGGCCTTTCTTCGTGATGGTCGATTTGATAATGGCACAGGTAGTGTAGGATCTAATCTACTTCCTAACATCCTATTGAAGATTTGGCAAATAGAAACACTTCTACAGTACAACCACCTTTTTCTCAACCCCGAAATGCCCAATGGTTCGACTATAGTGTGCTTCCCAATCATCTTGGCATGCTTGCTTGAAGGAGCACAACGGTATCCTAGGATGCATAAAAAAGCATCGTGGAAGTGAAAATATCGAACTTGCTGACCCTCCAAGAGTGTATAGTATGTGTGGCTTAATTCTAGGTCACATTTGTAGAGAAGTGGCCAATCAGAAGTATCGTTCGCATAGGAGTTGAGCACGGTGGTTAACGCCATGATCGGTGGTCGGATGAGGCAGTCTGCAACATTATTTGTGCTTCCCTTCTTGTACTTGATACTCAAATGGAACTGTTGCAAGCATGTGGACCACTTTTGATGGAGATCATTCTGTAACTTCCATTGCATATGTATGAACTGTAGGAGTCAGTGGTCTGTGTGGATGATCATTTCCTTCCCCAAAATGTAATGCTTCCATTGTCAGTAGTCCTGTACAATGAAATACATCTCTTTGTCCTAAGTGGGATACTACAAGACTGTGTCTGAAAGTGTCTCACTGTGATATGCTACTGGATGCCCCTGTTGAGTGAGGACTGCCCCAATAACATAGTGGGAGACATCTGTCTCGATCTCAAATGGTTGTTGCAAGTCTTGTAGTGTGAGCACTAGTGCATAGTAGAGGCATTGTTTCAACTTTGTGAATGTGTTTTGTTGATATTTAGACCAAAAGAATTTTTCTTTTGCTCCTCCCTTGGTGACTTGACTTAAGGGCCAAGTGATATGAGAGAACCCCAACACTAACCTATGGTAGAAATTGGAAAGACCAAGAAAGCTGCGGAGCTTCGTCACAATGGTTGGGGCGGACCAATCCCGAATGACTTGGATCTTGGCTTGATCCACATGCACCCCCCATTCATCAATAATGTATCCCAGATACTGAACCTGGGTCATGCCAAAAGTGCATTTCTCCAAATTGACACACAGTTTGTGTTGTCGTAGTGTTTGGAGAACCTGTCAAATGTGGTGGAGGTGCTCTTCCCAACTCTGGCTGAAGAACAGGATGTCATCCAAGTATACCACTACAAATGAGTTGGCGAATGGCTACAAGATGTCATCCATCCGCCTCATGAAGTTTGCAGGAGCATTTTTCAACCTGAAAGGCATAACCAACCTTTCGAAAATGCCCTCCTTGGCTTTGAAGGTAGTCTTCCAGACATTGGATGGTTCGATTGGTACCTGGTTAATGTGGACTTCAAGTCAATCTTGTTGAAATATTTTTTCTCCTTGATTTGGTCTAGAAGGTCATCAATCCATGGGATTAGGTACCTATTCTAGACAATGATCTTGGTCAGTACCCGATAGTGAATATAAAGTCTTCATGTTGTTGAAAATTGGCAACAAGAAATTGCTAAAAATAGCATTTTGCTAAAAATAGCAGTTTGGGCATCAGTGCTGGATTGGGCAATAGGGAATGAAAAATGGAAGTGCTAAAGGTAGAAGTTCTATTTTTAGCAGTTCAAGTTGGATTCGTATTTTTAGAAAGTCACTAGTCTAAAATAGGAAGTAAAATTCAAATTTGGTCTTACTAGCAGTTTGAATATTAATTAATTAATTTAATTTGAGTTAATTAGTTAAGGAAAATCAAACTTGAAGTTTTTGTGAGAGCATGCAATAATTTCTCCATTGATTGGGGAATGTTTCCTTGATTTTCTCCATTGATTGAGGAAATAAGGATGAGTTCTATATTGACAGGATCAGTGGATTATTTTAACTTAGTCAAGTCCAGTTAGATTAATTTAACAAGTTGTTAAATTAATGAGATTCAGTTTGTTGATTCTTTCATGAATGTGACAACTGGTATTTTCAGATAACTGAGTATTCACTCATAAAATTGATGCATGTTGGTTCAGACAGAGACCTTGTTGAGATCAAATGAGGGACAGTGTACTATCAGTTTCTAGGATATTCCTAGTGAATATTCCTTGCGTGAGGAAGGAATATTATTCCTTATAGATTGCATAGTTTGACCTGAGGTGACAGTAGGTATGATTTGGGCCAATTCACACATGTTATGTAATTGGACCCCAATCAAAACTGCGCAAGGAAATAGGGGCTTGGAGGACATGTGGAACCTATATATACAGGCCTAAATAGTCCATAAGCTACATCATCAGAGTACAGAGAGAGAAGGAAAGCTTTTGAGTTGATTCTTTTTGTATGTTGTTGAGGATTTCCACTTAATTGATAATACAGAGATGGGGTTTTAGGCTGGTGGTTTTCCCAGATAAGTTATTCTGTGTTATGTGTGATTGATTCCTTCTTATCAGTTATATGTGTTCATGCTTGATGTTGCTCATGGTTGATTAGCTTCCGCAAAGTTTATGGTAGATGTATATCTAGTATTATGCTTTAGTACATTGCATATATCGGTTGGATCTACAGGTGAAATTTCTACATGATATTAGTGAGCTAGTTGATTTGTAGAGAAAATTCTATATGGTATCAGAGCATAGGTGATCAAGGAAGAATAGTATACAAGAAGAAAGAAGTTTGTGGTTTTTGAATATTGAAATGAGTTCTTATCACATCTATTTCACCGATGGCATTCTATGGTTTGAGACTTGAATATTCCCTTGAAGGCAGTTCAAACTATATAGCCTAGAAGGATCGCATGGAGGTAGTACTAGAAGATAACAGTCTAAAGGAATTCATTGATCAAGAAGTCCAGGAGCTGACTGATGCTACTCAACTGGAGGAATGGAAGAAGTGTCTGGCTAGAGCTACGAGAATCATCCTGGAGGGAGTTTGAGATCACATAGTCTCAAGTCTCCATGGGAAGGAGACTCCATTTTTGATGTGGAAAACATTGAAAGATCTTTATCAGAACAACAGTGATCAGAGGAAGCTAGTAGTGAAGTACAAAATTCTAAAGATCAAGTGTGAAAAGCATGACATGATCTCTATGTATTTGAACAAGCTCGCCTCATGCAAGGATGAGCTTACAAGTGTAGGGGTCATGACATATGATGATGACATGGCGAATCTAGCACTCCTTTGCCTTCTTAGGAGTTGGCATAGCTACCAAGACTCGGTTAATGGAAGGAAGAAACTGCCAGAGTGGGAATGACCATGGTTGGATTTTTTGCAGGAGGAAATCAGACAGAGCACCAGAGACGGTTCTTCATCCATGTAGGATGAAGAGAACGGTGCCTTAGCAAGTAAAAAGAGAAGGAGAGGGTTTCTCTTCCCAAATATAGTTCTTCCCATGGTGGGAAGAAGGTTGACAAATCGAAAGTATGATGCTTTTGTTGTCATGAGGTGGTCGATTTTGTTACATATTGTCCACAGAGGAAATCTAAGAAGGGATCTGGGGAAGGATCTCAAGGTGAGGCACTTGCTTCATAGTTCAAGTTGGATTTCACACTCTTCGCATGCATGGTTTCATCCATGGTGGGAAGTGGTTGGTTTCTCGACAGTGGAGCTTCTTTCCACATGACCGATGACAAGAGTTTGTGTAGTACTTTAGAGGAGAAATATCTCTAGATACTAATAGCAATGGGTAATGATGAAAAGTATAGTGTCTTAGGTGTAGGCACAGTGATTTTTTAGAGGGAGCATGGAGCTTGCCTTACCTTAACCAATGTCAAGTATGTACTAGGACTGAAGAGAAAATTTGTATCGATCGCAATGCTGGAAGATAGAGGCTATGATGTAGTCTTCAGTAAGGGAAAGATTTTCCTTAGACACATCATCACTAGACAGGTGAAGCAGATTGGTTCACGGGTTAAGAACCCGTATGCTTTTGAGGTTCAAGATGCATGCAAAGCCTTGAGTAGCAAGGCAACTGATGGAGACTTGGTGGTTGAGAGGGAGGGTATATTACCTCTTAATATGCAGCGCCAGAAGAAGTCTCAAACGATTCTGGAGGAGCCACGATTAGTGCAACAAGTTTAGGAGGTTGTGGAGCAGCCACAATAAGGGAAGCTGAGTGGAGATCAAGTAGAGACATCTACTCATGCAGAGATCTCCAATAGGGGGGAAACTTCGAGCCAGGTGGGTTCAGGGATCACATGCAACCATACCTCCAGGTAGGAGGTGGGGCGATGTAGAGTGATCATCCCAAGGAGGAGGGGTAGGATCCTTGAGGTACCCAACCTCTTTGATTCGACTTTGCTACGGAAGCCCCAATGTGGAGTAGCAGGAACTGACTGAATGGGTAGAGACAGATGCGGATGGAGCGACAGAGAGAGCTAAGGTGCAGGGAATCCTAGGATAGCGCAGAGCATGGAGGCTGCAACAATGCGAGAGGCACAAGTGTGTTGCATAGTGCAGGGTAGCACAAAGAAGGGTGTAATGGTGCGAGATGCATGGAGATGTTGTAGTAGTGTAGAGGTCAAAGAGGGAGCACTTGTCAGCAGCAGGTAGAGCTTCAGCATCAGAGTATGTTTCTAGCCCAATAGAGAGGTCAGTTGGGAGTTTTTTTATTTTGAGAGTTACTGGAGCAACCACACTTAGTAGATGTGTTGCATGCAAAAAATTCTAGAGGTACAATATCAGGTTCGAGAGGAAGCTTTTCTTGTTGAGAGGGAGTGTTGAAAATTGGCAAGAAGAAATTGCTAAAAATAGAAGTGCTAAAAATAGCAGTTTGGGCATCATTGCTGGATTGGGCAATAGGGAATGAAAAATGGAAGTGCTAAAAATAGAAGTTATATTTTTAGCAGTTCAAGTTGGATTCCTATTTTTAGACAGTCCCTGGTCTAAAATAGGAAGTAAAATTCGAATTTGGTCTTACCAACAGTTTGAATATTAATAAATTAATTCAGTTTGAGTTAATTAGTTAAGGAAAATCAAACTTGAAGTCATTGTGAGAACATGCAATAATTTCTCCACTGATTAGGGAATGTGTTCTTGATTTGCTCCATTGGTTGAGGAAATAAGGACGAGTTCTATATTGAGATGATCAGTTGACTTAGTTTAACTTAGTCAAGTCTAGTTAGATTAATTTAACAAGTTGTTAAATTAATGAGATTCATTTTGTTGATGCTTGCATGCATGTGACAACTGGTATTTTCATATAACCGAGTATTCACTCACGGATAATTGATGCATGTCAGTTCAGACAGAGATCCAGTTGAGATCAGATGAGCGACAATGTACTATCAATTTCTAGGATATTCCTAGTGAATATTCCTTGCATGAGGAAGGAATATTATTCCTTCTAGTACTGCGTAGTTGGACTTGAGGTGACAGTAGGTATGATTTGGGCCAATTCACACATGTTATGTAACTGGACCCCAATCAAAATTGCGTAAGGAAATAGGGACTCGGAGGACTTGTGGAGCCTATATATATAGGCCTAGATAGTCCATGAGCTACATCATCAGAGTACAGAGAGAGCAAGATAGATTTTGAGTTGATTCTTTTTGTATGTTGTTGAGGATTTCCACTTGATTGATAATATAGAGATGGGGTTTTAGGTTGGTGCTTTTCTCGAATAAATTCTTTTATGTTATATGTGATTGATTCCTTCTTATCAGTTATATGTGTTCATGCTTGATGTTGCTCATGGTTGATTAGCTTTCGCAAAGTTTATGGTAGATGTAGATCTAGTATCATGCTTTAGTACATTTCATATACCAGTTGGATTTGTAGGTTTAATTTCTACATAATATCAGTTATCTAGCTGATTTGTAGAGAAAATTCTACACAAGTCCCACCCTTCTTCTATACCAACATGATCGGGCTCCCATAGGGCAATGAACTCAGCTAGATGTGACCTTTCTGCAGCAACTCCTGAATTTGCCTCTTGATTTCATCGTTCATCAGAACAGAGCGTCGATAGATTGGTCCATTGGGTGACGATGCACTTGGGGTCAGATCGATGGACTGCATGACCTGACAGCGCAGAGGCACCCCTGCGGGGGAGGTGAAGATGTCCTCGTACTCCTTCACAACCTTGTCCATCTTTTGTTTTCATGCAGAGGGACCCTGTTTGAAGGTCGTGGCCACTCTTTTCTTCTTTCCTTGAGGGCATATCATCAGGAAAAAAAATCCCAGTTTTGGAAATGAGCTTACTGCATTATTTTGTATTAACCACATAGATGGTGGTAGGTGGTGCTACCTTCGGTGTCTTGTACAACTTATTTCCCAAGGTAACAATAACAACACGAGGCCTTGACTCATACACAACATGTCGCTTCCACAAGTATGGTTAACCTAATAAAACATAAAAAACATCAAGGGGAGCAACGTCACATAATACCTCATCCATGAAGGGCTTGATCTTGTATGGAAGGCGACATTGATGGCTCACGCGAAGATCGTGTCCTTGGTGAAGCCACATGATGGTGTACGGTTGTGGGTGTGTTGTGGTCGGCAAGCCCAAATGATTTACAACCGCTGCTGCAATGAGGTTCTTTTGGCTCCCACTATCAACAATGAACTGTAGCGGGGAACCCTTTACCCACATCTAGGAGTGGAAGAGACGCTCCTCCTCTTTTGGATATTTGGGTTCCTCCTTCTGGATCTTCATGGTGGCAATGGTGGCATTGGGCTCCGCATCGATAATATGCTTCCCTTTGTCATTCCCCTTGTTGGGTTTTGACTCAGACTCGGAACATGCATCTGATTCTGAAGCCTTAAGCTCGACAAACAGTGACTGCTTGGCTTGAAAATCTCTTGTGTTGTGAGTGGAGCTCTTATGGAACTCACACCACTTTCCTGTGTCCTTCTCAGCTTTGCAATGGTTGTCCTTTGCTTGTGGCTTTGGTGGGTCATCACAAGTCATCCCTCAGCTTTTTCCTTTGTTCTGCGGTTTGGGGGCACCATTCCCTTACTTCAGATTCATAGATCCAAAGTCTCGCTTTCTCTGTTTAAACTTCGGCTCGATCTTGACAGCGTATCGGTACACCATGACAAGCGAGGAGATATCTAGGAACTCCATCTTGTCCTTGATATATTTGTGTAGGCAGCCATGGTGCTTGAGTACCAAATGTTTCGCAGAATCCTTAATACCCAACTAGTAACTGTGCAATCCATCCATAAGCCTTCTACTGATTGCATGAAACATTGGTTTGATTTAGATGATTTACAACTAATAGTACATTGTCCCTGAACTCTAATCTCAACTGAGTCTTCCTCTGAACCGATATGCATGAGTTATTTTTGAGTGAATTATCAGTTATCTGATTGATCACTGCATGTGAATTAAATTCAATTTAATTACTTGACCTCTCACTAGTTCTTCCAACAGTTAGAACTAGTTTAATTGAATTAATCTGAATTAAATAATTACAACTCAAGAAGAACTCAACCTAGGCCCAAAAAATTTAGGGATCACTCTACATAACTCTGGCTAGACTTCCAACTTGAATTTACTAAGCCAACTAAGTCAACTTAACTTAGTTAATTGTTACAAGATGCTATGAGAATAGAATTACAATTTAATTCATAATTTAATTCAAGGACAAATTAAATTATGATTTTTCTTGATGTTATTTTTAACATTTCTTGTTTCTATTTTCAACAATTCAACCCCACTTTGTTATGAATATTATTTATATAGGCTTTGTTACAAACTTTGTTATGACCATACCATGAGCCAATACCACATGCCAAAAAAGGACAAATTATTTCATTGCATTTTTTTAAATAAAATAATTTAAATAACAATACAAAAAAAACATAACCACTGTGGAAATAAATCTTAGTCTTTCATTCATTTATATTACTAAGAATATTCTAAAATATTCCATGGAAGTTAAATTTTTATTGTCCACCTAATAATAATTGATAATTAAATTAATATTCTAAAAATCAATTCTAAATAACATGTGTATTTGACATAAATATAATTAAATTATTATCTAAAATATAAATATATCTTAAATTTATTATAATTATGATATAATATTTAAAATAATTGAATTTTATGTGTGGAGGTGGAGCGGAACAGCTAGGGTTTGCAGTCTTTAGCAGGTGCTGAACTCCATGGAAGGGCGCAAAGGAGGGAGCTCCACTCCCTCCTATAAGCAGGTTGTAGCTAGTCGAGGTAAGAAGCTAATAGAAGGGGTCAGAGGTCTTGTTGAAGAAGGGAAAGAAAGCATGGAAGAAGAGCAAGAGGGAATCAAATCAAGGGAGAATAATAGCACAAAAGAAAAGGAGGAAGATGACAAGGAACAAGGAGCAAAAGCCAAGCCATAGAAGGGACCATGTAAACCCAAAATTGAAGTCACACCCAGAGTAGTTCGGAATGATCCTGCTCTGCAGGCACATAGGGACCACATGCAGACATATGCTATCATTTGTAAATTCATGGGAGTATGGACCACTAAAAAGGCATTACAGACATGGAATAAATACCATTGGAAACCAAAAGGAAGAATTGACCTACATCTTGGGTCAAATGGATTCTTTACTGTGGTCTTCACATATACTGAGGATAAAGACAGAGTGTTTGAGGGAGGGCCCTACTTCTATGTAGCTATAGGCCTCTACATGAGGCTGTTGATGATGAACTTTTTCCTAGAGCAGGAGACTTTCACTTTGGTTCTAGCTTCGGTAATACTTTATTCCGTTCTTCTTGATTACTGGCAAACAGAATCATTAATAGCCATAGGAAATAAATTAGGACGTTTTGTCAAAGCTTTTGAAGCCACCAGAAGGGGAAAATACACTTCCTTTGCATGAATTTGTGTGGAGATGGATCTCTCTGGAGCTCTACTGGATGAGGTTATCTTGGAAGTTTTTGATGAAGAATGGGTACAAATAGTAGATTATGAACATATTCCATTTAGATGTCGCAGATGCCATAAGCATGGACACCTTTTTAGGGATTTCCCTCTCAGTAAAATATAGAACAAGAGCAAACCTACCACAATGAAAGATACTGAAAGCTTTAACAAAGTGAGCCATAGAGGAAAAGGGGGCAAAAGGGGACTTAAGCAACATCAAGTAGAAGGGCCTCAGGCCAATCGGAACAGGTACCAAGTACTCGAGGAGGAAGAAGAGATAACAAAATAGAAAAGGGAATGGAAGGAAGTCCAGAGGAGAAGGAGAAAGAGGAAGACAATGATCAAACAAAGGATAATAATAAATAGAAAGAGGCTATGATGACTGATGTAGAGCTGGATATAGACCAGGAAATGACCCATAGGTAGATGGAAATGGAGGACGATGAACTACAGGAGATTCTTGATGGAGAAAACCTAGATTTGGAAAGGTTCTTGAAATAGGGAACTGTGGGAGGGGTAGACTCGCTACCTCAAGAAGAGTTCACTAGAGTATAGTAGTTGTACTTATGGAAAACCCAGGCTAAAGGAATGGATAGGCAAAGCAACAATGCAAGATAGGGTAACGAAGGTGTGAAAACTATGAAAAATACACTAGGATTAGCACCTAGATACCCAAGAAAGAAAAGAGGCAGAAGAATGTAGAATGAGTTGTTGATGGAATGTGGAAAGCTAATGATAGATTCAGGTAAGTTGAAAGACCTAAATAATTACTCCTTCACAAATCTTTAATGACGAAGTTCACTTCTTGGAATATAAGGGGTCTAGGTAGTAAAAGGAAACAAATACTACTTGGTAATAGAATGAAACAAGAAACACCAGATATTATTTTTATCTAGGAAACTAAATGTTCCATTTAGAAAATTAGAGAAATATATAGCAAATGGCTCAATCAATTTGAGTTTCTAGAAGTCAAGGTATATAACACAGCAGGAGGCATTCTTATTCTTTGGAACCCCCAAAATATTGGTATAATAGATGCTGAGGCTTCTAGAAATTATTTATCAGTGGTTATTCATCATGTGGGGGATAGGGAGACCTATCTGGTCACGAATGTTATGGCCCTCAGAGAATGGATGACAAACTTAGGTTTCTAGATTCTCTTGTGGATCTCAGAGAGAGATAGGTAGAGATACCATGGATTTTGGGTGGGGACTTCAATATGATCAAATCACCATCGGAGAAAAAAGGGGCACCAGAACTCTAAACAAAGACTCCCTAGCTTTTCATTCTCTTATGGATACTATGAAGCTAGTTGATATTGTTTTGAGTAATGGTCTCTTTACTTGGAACAATAAAAGAGGAGGAGAGTGTAAAGTAGCCTCAAAGTTAGATAGATTCATTGTCTCAGAGGACCTTCTGCTCAATAATAAGGAAATGGTAGCGATAATTCTTCCCTTTGGAGGATCAGATCACTGGCCGATTCAACTGGAGCTTAAGGGCATTGGTAACCCCAAGAATAGACCTTTTAGATTTGAGAATATCTAGCTCACCCATCTAGATTTCATCAAAAATATTTGAAGTTGGTGGGCTGAAGGTCTACATATTCAGGGCACAAGTATGTTTCTTCTTCACAAAAAACTAAAACACATCAAGCTTAGGCTAAAAGATTGGAACAAGAATGAATTTGGCAATATTTTTGAAGGTAAAAAAGATGTTGAAAACAAACTACACGCGCTCACCCAAACCCTTATCACAGATGGCTTTGATAAAGTCAGAAATGATAAAGCCACCAAATTCTAGCAAGCTTGGGAGAACTTATGTAAACAAGAATAAATATTTTGGAGACAAAAATCTAAAGTGCAATGGCTGAAAGGAGGAGAGAGAAACACCAGATTTTTCCATCGATCCACCTTGGCAAACAGAGCCCATAATAGAATCTCTTCGATCAAGGATGAGGGAGGGCAACTTTGTAGTTCCCACGAAGAAATAGAAGTTGTGTTAGTTCAGCACTTTCATGGGATTGCAAAGGAAACCATTTTAGACAGAGAGCATTTCATCAAGGACTTAACAAAACATATACCAAGACTAGTGCCTAGAGAGGATAATTTCAACCTCAATAGGCCAGTGACTGTAGAGGAGATCAGTGAGGTCCTCAAGGAAATGCAGAATGGTAAACTGCCAGGCCCTAATGATTTCAATGTTGATTTCTTTAAAGCTTGCTGGAATATTGTTAAACAGGACATTCTGAATGTAGTAGAAGATTCCAGGAGGAATAGAACTGTTTTGAAGGCACTCAACACCTCCTTCATCTCTCTGATCCCTAATCAGGACAATTCCCTAACTCTAGATAAGTTTAGACCCATAGCACTATGCAATGTGGTTTACAAGATAATATCCAAGGTTGTAGCCAATAGACTCAAACCTCTTATTCACACTCTTGTGTCTGGGGAAAAATCTGGTTATGTGGAAGGTAGGCAAATTGTCAGTAATATCATTCAATCATAGGAGGTTGTGCACTCATTGACTAGCAATAGGAAGGTTGGAATGATCATGCAACTGGACCTAGCCAAAGCTTATGATAAGTTTAATTGGACCTATATTAGGAGGGTTCTTATTGCTTTTGGGTTTGATCATAACTGGGTTAGATGGGTCATGGCCCTGATAACTTCTTCCAACTTTTCAATTTTGGTAAATGGTTCCCCCTCCAAGACTTTTAGTTCTTTAAGAGGCCTCACGCAGGGTGATCCACTCTCTCCCTTTCTCTTCATACTCATGATGGAAGGACTTGGTAGGTCTATCAAGCAGGCAAAAGAAGATGGAAAAATCAAGGGTCTCCAACTTTTTGAGAATGGACAATCCTTGACTCATCAACAATTTGTTTATGATACCATGCTACAGGGAATCCCTATGGTCAAAGAAGCTCTTGCATACAAACAACTCCTAAGTGACTTTTCCATGTCTATAGGTATGGAGGTTAATCTTTCCAAATCTAAGATTTTTTTCTTTAACGCCAATATTGCTATTCAAAGGAATATCCCCAGAGTTCTGGGCTTTTAAAGGGATTTCCTACCTTCAAAATATTTGGGAGTTCCTCTAACTGGTAAACCTCTGCATAAGAGCATTTGGGAGCTGGTGATTACTAAGATTCAGGGTAAAATTAGGAAATGGACCATTAGATCGTTAAACTTGGCTGGTAGGTTGGTGCTTACAAAGGTTGTTCTTCAATCTATCCCAGTCTTCATGTTATCAGCACTCCCAGCTCCAAAAGGGGTCTTACAACAATTCAGGACCATTCAAAGAGACTTTCTCTAGGGTAAGGGGGAGAAAAGTAAGAAATGGGCCTTGGTAACTTGGGAAAATATTTTCAAACCTAAAAATCATGGGGGTCTTGGTTTGGATGATCCAGAGGTTCTAAGCAAGGCTCTAGGGGCTAAATTATGGTGGTTTTGGGTAAAAGAACCAAAAGCTCAGTGGGCTAGTATTTGGAAAGAGAAATATTGTAGCACTTGGAAAATTAACGAACATATAAGGATGTTTGGAAACATAAAGGGATCATACATCTGGAACAAAGCCCGGGAGAATAGAGGCTTAGTACAAAAGAACAACTTCTGGGAAATCAGGGTGGGAGATATGGCACTCTTTTGGGAATATAAATGGCAACAAGAACCGATACTGTTAAAAGAGGATTTTGTGGACCTCAAGACAGGGAAAAACATCATAGGGTTATCTAAGGTCAAATATTTTTAGGACCAAATCAATGAGGCAAGGAAATGGAGAAAATGGAGGAACATTGTTTACGGGGAAGACAACCCCTTGAAAGCTAAAGTAGAGGCTCTTATGAAAATGTTGGAACAAAGGAAGATTCTAGTAATAGGGGGGCATGACCAGTTAAGATGGGGCAATAACAATGAGGGTACCTTTAATCTTAAGGATGCAAAACACATACTCCTTGGGTCGGATTCTCTTGCTTCGGATAGAATTTGGCAGAATCTATGGAGGCATCAAGGTTGGATGAAGCTTAAATTCTTCATGTGGTTGGTTTATCATAAAAAGATTCTGACTTGGGATAACATTCAGAAAGGGGGTGTACTAGGGCCTTCTAGATGCCAGCTCTGTGAGGCCCAAGAGGAAACTATGGAACACCTCCTCAACAATTGCATCTTCACCTCTAGGTTGTGGGTTTATTTTGCCACCATTTTCCAAAAGACCGACAGGGATAGAGGGAGTATCATTAATACCCTAAACAACTAGAGGCATAAATTTTTTGATTATGAAATTCTTAGGTCAACTTGGGCTCTTATGCCTAGCTTCATTATTTGGAATGTCTAGAAACAAAGGAACAACAAAATCTTCAAAAATGAAAAGAAACCCTTCCAATGTCTTTTTTAGTATATCTTGAAACAACTTAAGGAGACAATTAGTACTACTATGTGCAATTCCCCTAAGAATCCACCTTCAGATGTTGAAATGAGGATTATCCGATAGTTGGGCATGCAGGGGCTTATTCCTCAGAGCTTGAATATAAAGGTTAGGATAATGGACACTGAGCAAGACTACTTGTATCCTCCCCCTCAGGGTTTTCTGAAATATAACATTGATGGGGCCTCAAAAGGCAACCCAGGCATTGCTGGCTTTGGAGGGGTGTTAAGGGATGAAAACGGAAATATCCTTTCCATCTTCCATTGCCATTTAGGCAGAGCCACAAACAACATGGTGAAACTAATGGATATGAAGTAGCGCTTAGAACTCATGGTGCAGGATAATCAACATAATGTGATTATCGAAGCTGAATCTGAGTTAATCATTAACTTGGTCAAAAGAATTACTTGTGGTGTGGGGCTGGAGAAGGTGTCGAAACATTGGAGGTTCATCTAGGTCTTTCAATGGATCCAGCTCCACCTCCTGGGCCTATGCATGGTAAGTTTTAACCATGTGCAAAGGAAGGCTAACAAACTGGTGTTTTTTTTGGCTAATCAAGGAGTGAACTGTACCATTAGCAGGGTTGCGATGGGTTGGCAAAGGTTGCCTTATAACAGACTTAATGAATAGTGTTGCTATGAAGTGGATGAAGATATGAAGGTGTATCATAATAAATCCATGGAGGCTATGTTAAGATAATTTGGTATTGCTATGAGTTGCTATTTTTTACTCTTTTTGTTCCTTCATAGGTTGCTCGGTAGATTATGCTACTTGGGTAGTTGGATGGAGGGATGGGGCTTTACTTTACATGGGTTCATTAACTGGTGCAGAGGGGATGGAGCGAGAAGTCGGAATCTAGGCTTTCGTGACAGCCAAAAAACCCTTGACTCAGGGACACAATACCACTCACTGAGTGGTTTTCTGTTTATCGGGAGCCTTTCAAGTTGGAAGTTGTTTTTAAGAATTGGGAGCGATTCCACTCAAGTTGCTACATGTGGCCAAGGGGTGAGTACGAATACCACCCTCATCCCACGCTAACTAGTGGAGCTTTAGACCCATGCAATATGATCCTCAGCCGTTGGATCAAGTGCGGAGGATCTACGGTTAAGAACCAATGAGCATGTCAGTGGGTCCATGTGGTTAAGCGATGGAAATTTAGGCATTGCAATATCTTCCTCAGCCATTAGATCAAGCTTGGAGGATCTACGACCAGGAACCATCGAGTATGTTAGTGGGTCCATACAGTTAATAGGTGGGCTTCTTGGCATCATGATGTCTTCCTTAGTCGTAGGCTCAGGCGAGGAGTCCTGACGATGGAGATCAAAGGATTCATGGATGATTTTCGTTTCGAGGATGTTAGGCATTTCATTGGTTCGAGTGTTAATCCCCCATTCGGATTTTGGTGGGTCAAATGTTTGGCCTTGGTAATGTATATCATTTGAGGGTTTTGCCGTTTTGATGGTAGGGATCGAGGTTTTTACCATTAAACGCGATGCCCTTGGTTTTTAGTTGGTCCATAGATCCACGTGTATGGATGTACTCTATGTAAAATATTTTCCGACTTAATGATAACAAAGGTACGACTCTTGCTTTAGCAAAAAAAAAATAATTTAATTTTAAAATCACACTTTAACCCTTTGTTAAATTTGATGTGTACAATTTCATTATCTTATTATCTTACTTGAACATACATATAGAATTGATTTGTTTTTAAACCACACAAATTCCAATTCTAGGTAGTTAGTTCTAGAATGTTTAGACAATTATAAGGCTATTATGTTATTGGGGGATGCTTTTCTGCCATTGTTTTAAATATTAGTGGGCTTTAGACCTTAATTAGGGAAACAATAAGTGACATTTGGCTTTCATCATTTATGATTTGGGTTAGACCATGATGAATTTCATAAAAATTCAATATCATATCATGTTAGTTTAAAAATTAATTAAAATGTAATTCTAATTTAAAAACTAAACTAGGGGTATATAGGGCTGGTTCAACCAATCAAATTTTCTAATTAGTGAGGTGTGATTAGGGAGATATGGTTTTGATATTTTTCGTACGAAAGTAAAGCATTTCATAAAGGAGTAACGTGATATTTTTTTATTTTTATATTTAAAAAAAATAATGAATTATGATTTTTTCCTAATCAAAATAACTATATGTTTTTTTGATATAAGGATTTATAAATGAAATGGTCTTTTGATACCAAATAAATAAGTTTGATAAGTTTGAGTGAAAGTTTAAGTAAGGCATTAATATGTTTTGAAGTAGTTGTATTAACCACAATATTGAATTAGCATAATAAGAATTTGATAGTAAGGTGTATTTGTTTTGTAAGCTAGGGTAGTACCTTCCTTTTCTATTTAAAAAAACAAGTTGTACTAGATACAACATTCTGGTGGCCTCAACTTCCCATATGGGAAACCAAGTCCGTTGGCCACCTAATTTTGTTATATGCCATCCAATAACAAAATTTAATTAGTCTTTCCATCCATGCTACGTGAACAACACATTTAAAAACACTAAACATGCTACAGACTAACATACAAACATCTGAAAAGAAAAGATGGCCACAAAATAATCATACAAGAAAACTGTAAAGGACTAATACTTCCAGTCTTCTTCGTCGAAATCTGCGTTAGCAGGTGCTGCCATCGAGTCATTTGGTGTGAGTGAAAACTTCCTCAACTGTTTGTTGTCTTGCATTATCACGATGATCTGCAAGTTTTTCATTTCCTTTTTAATATTGGGCATGCCTTGAGCTATTGCTGCCACTTCTCCTACCACCTGCTCTAGAGCCTTAGCTAGTAAATGCTTTAAAACCCAGTACACATGCAGATCTTGCCAATACAGTGTCATTCGGCCTCCGGTATGCCCTGGGTTGGATATAATATCTCCCCATTCCTCCATCTCAGGTTCTGATTCCTCTTCCATTACATTGTCTTCCATCTCTTGAATTAGCTTCCAAATATCTGAGTTTGTCCCTTCTCTATGTTGAAAAGTGTGCAACAAGAAATGCTTGTTGAGAATGCAACAAGATGATGGAGCTTAGTGGAAAGGAGTCGCCTTCACTAAGTGGGCCCGCAGGCTATTTTTGGCGCAAGTCTATTTTTAGACTATGTCTATTTTCAGACATATGGATCATGTCTATGGATTGCAGGTTGCTGTTTATGGATGATTGATCAAGTTGGAAAAAATAGATGGACTTCTATTTTTAGACCACAGCGGAGTGACTGCTCAGTCTAAATATATAACAGTCAAATATTATTAGCTCATAATAATATTTAGACTATAAACTTTGTCTTATTCTCTTGGAGCACTTCAGGATGAGCTACGGATGTGGTACATGCAGATCCCAGAAGGAAATACGTGGTTACCTATGGGATGACTAATATTTGCATGCAGGACTTCAGTTAGAACTCAAGTGAGTTGAGTTTAGTGGACTGGAGGTGCAGTTGATGGAGTTGTGTTCAGTTTAGCTTTGTTAAACTGGTTGTATTTAGTCTAACTGGCGAATAGACTAGAGATGAGTTGGGTGAATTAGTTATTAATTAATTCACAAGTTATTAACCCATAATACAACTAATGAATACATCAGTTAACTCAGTTGCATGTCAGTGCATGTTCAGTTCAGCAGGGACAGGTGTTAGAGAATCAGATTGCTATCAGTTGTGACTATAGTTGTGCATCAGATCTTGCACAATCAAGGGATTGAGTATGCCAATGAGTTTGCTCACGTATTTTCCCACATTGTAGCGTGTGCTCA
>APFE030777854.1:0-11603 GCA_000404065.3 Pinus taeda
ATACATGTCTTCGTGAAGGGGAGCATGCATGCACTTAAAAAGGTACACTTGACTAAAAATACTTATACACCTAAAATTACAAATTCTCTTAAAAATTCTTATACACAAAAGAAATTACATACATTCATAAATCAGAACATATATATGCTACTATTTTTAAATTCCTCAATCCCAAAATTGTTGGTTGAGAACCCCCACCTCACACCATAAATAAAGTACATAACCAAACTCCCCCATACACTTATCATATATATAAAGAAAACAAGGCAGGCTGCATGGCAGCGAGTCCCTGCCTTTAGAGATATGTAATAACGCGCCTTTAGATATATGTAATAATCTAGCCAGCCAGCTATTATTTCAACTAGCCAACCTGTGTTCGTCTAGCGAGCAGCAGCCCTGCTAGTAAGATAAGCCAAGCAAGGAACATCAGTAAATTGTTTCTTTAATATAAATAAATATGTTAATATTAGCATTATTGATACTGCCGGCTCTGAGTCCTCGGAATCGTCTTTTCGATACACTTCCAGCATGACCCTTCAAGTTTCGTCAGCTTTCTGCTTGATTGAGGCCTGGCAACATTGTAAACTTGCTTGGAGTCTTGGGATATGCTCAGTAACTTGCTCCTTGAGTCGTGGATTCATTTTGGTAACTGCTCCATGAGTCCTGGGAAATCTCGCGTTTACTCTCTGCCTTGAGTCTCTGTTGAATAGCGTTTTACTTTCAGCCTTGAGGCCTGCAAAATCGTTCGACAACATCCAGAACTGAGGCGGTGCATATCCCTTGGTTTACTTGCTCCCATTAGGAACTGGCATAGGATCGGTAACCATCTAGATGACTCCTGGCATAATCCGTTTGCGACACCCAAGCAAGCAGGCAAAGGAGTACGTAGAAAATCTGGTTGGTTAAACTCTCCATTAGGACTGGAATTAGGTTTGATACACTTTGCTCTTCAGGCTTGGATTTATGTTTTCTGCCTTCATAGTACTTGGATTTGGTTTGATCTTGCCGCTTGCCTCCTTGTTGGTGCATGATCCAAAGGGAGAAAAAGGTTCATTGCATGTTTGTTCTTTTTCAAACAAATATGTGGTCATTCCTTTGTTAATCGCTGATTTTAGAGGAAGAAAAATATTGGGCAATTTTATTCATATGTCATTGTTGGGTACGTTGCAATGAAGCCAAACGTTCGTGTTCATTATTATGGCTGGATCAATATAGATTTCATTCGCTTTTGCATGGCAATAAATGGGTAATGAATCATCTTGTTCATAACCAATTGAGGAACCAATTGTTGTATCAAGCTTTGTTTGGTACAAAACTGATATAGGCAACATTGATGATTAGCTAGTTCATAACAATAATAGATCCAATCTCCTATTGCCTTGTTTTATATACACGATATCAGTGAATACAATTGTTAATAGCAGCAGGATTGATGGGATTATTTATATCGTTATAAATTACTTTGTGTTCCGATGGAAAAAACAATAGGGTGAAGCCACGAGATTAAGGCAAGAACTCGTTGCAATTTTTTTGTCCAATTGCACTTACAATGAACATAATTGTTCATTCATTTCATTAATGAACAGAGACTATGATGTGTCATTAATGCACAAACTGGGCTGAATTAATGCGATAGAGGTTTTTTTGTTAGTTTACAATATTCACAGTGGATTGGCCGTAGTTATTTATGGAGACGTAGTTGGTTATTTGATGTGCATGTCAGAATACGAACCAGGGCAATTAGAATCAATTATAATGGCAGACAAATCGGATATCAAAACCCAATCCCATTAAGGCATGAAGACTATGAATCCTATTAAATCTAGTAGACATAAGCATCTTGTTTGTGGAAAGCAACGTGGACGTGAATGCCTTTGTGGACGTGGAAAAACACGAAAAAAACACACTACATTAGCTCTGACTCTGACTACATTAGCAGCCACTAGGGTGATCTATTCAGAGAGGTCATGACCTGAAGTAGCTCAAACCGCATATAACTGGACCAAGAAATGTTCTGCATGTGGAGAAAGCTAGTCCCCATCCTGACACACACTGAAGGCAGCTAGACAACATAAATGAATCTAGATTAAGGCGATTTATTACTACCCAAATGCATTGCATGCAAGCCACATGCTTGTGACAACGCTCTCTATGCATCTTCATCATCTTATCATCTTCCCTCCTGTCTAGGCAAAAACCAAGAATTGTCTCCTTCTCCACCTCCGCCTTCACCGGACGACTATGAAGCCTATGCAGGTCCTCCGCCAGAGGAACCGCCTGTTCCATATCCCGACTGCCAGAACCAGGAAAACGCTCAAGAACGCTATCCATCTGACGAACCATCCCAAGCGTACTACCAGGAAATGACCCAACCCTACGCTCAGTATCAGGAAGCAGCTCATGGGTATGAATGAATAGCATATGTAGAGTTAAAATTAATAACATATGTTATGAGTTAATTTAATGAAGAGATTGAGTAATTCGTGTGCTTGATACCCTGTAAATTTTACAGCACATGCGTTGGGATTGCCCTTTTTAAGCCCATTTTTGCAGTCAGTGGGTCAAGGTTCGAACATGGAGCAAACTTTGCCCCTTCCGGTGCTACCGTATGCTCCTCGACAGATTTTATATGAGTTCAAGGTCTTCAAGTTATTTTTTCAATGAAAAATATGGAATGTTATACGGGCATTAACAGCAGCAGCCGCAGCAGTAGATTTAGCCATTAATGCTGCAGCAGATCCAGAAGTTGATGGAGCAACAGTTGGGTCATGTTTACCTGGTTCCAAATCCACTATAAGTATAAGAAGCAGCCTGCGTTTTAAGGGACTTGAATGACTGTCGACGCTGATTGCAAATACTGAGGGGGTTTGTATGATGCATTAGAGTTAAAATGAATAGCATATGTAGAGTTAAATTGAATAGCATATTTTATGAGTTAATTTAATGAAGAGAGTGAGTAATTTGTGTGCTTGATTCCCTGTAAATTTTACAACACAGGCGTTGTGATTGCCCTTTCTAAGCCCGGTTTGAACATGGAGTAAACTTTGCCCCTTCCGGTGCTGCTGTACGCTCCTCGACAGATTTTATATGAGTTCAAGGTCTTCAAGTTATTTTTTCAATGAAAAATATGGAATGTTATAATGAAAAATGTGGAATGCCATTTATAACTGTATTTGAAGGGAATTTGAACTATCTTCCAAGCGCAGAAGCCTTTAAAAACGACATTTACACCATAGAAATTGGGGGCAACGACTTCGACAATGCATACAGAAGCCTTAAACTTTCCCCTGTCCAGGTCAAGCAGACCATTCTTCCCAAGCTTGCCAAGCCTCTTGCAGCAGCTGTCCAGGTAACATCAATCAACTCTTAATTCCTTTTTGCGATGGAATGATTAAGGTGATTCACAATGAATAATTTGGTGATTAAATTGGGTTGGAATATATGGTGCAATGGCAATCTTGCCAACTTTATTGTTTCTGTGGAGTGTATAAAATAGTAAATGAACTTGCCATCTAAGCCACTAGCAATAATAGAAAGCAGCAGACCTCCTGTCTCATGGCCAAGTGAAGGCAGAATTGAGTTAGAAACCTTACAGGTATGGCCATAGACATGCTAACCAGTCAATTTGGGAGAAATGGGTATGGTGTAAATTTACAAATAAATGATATCTATATCATGCCCACAAATTACAATACTTGAATCTTCTAAATGGAATTCTTCTGTTTTGCAGATAAGGTACCGCCCTAATGCCCCTCTCGTTCTGAAAGGTATTAACTGCACGTTTGAGGGTGAGAAGAAAGTGGGAATAGTTACTAGTAGAACAAACAGGCAGTGGTAAAACGACTCTTATTTCAGCCTTATTTCGACTGCTTGAACCAGCTGGAGGAAGAATTCTGTTTGATGACCTAGACATTTGCAATATAGGTCTTCATGATATGAGATCAAAACTTAGTATCATTCCTCAAGAGCTAGTCCTCTTTAAGGGGACCATAAGAAGCAATTTGGGATCCACTGGACTTGTATTCAGATCATGAAATTTGGGAGGTAATGTTTATAGTCTCCTAACAATTACATGTACTCATTTATCAAGTCTGGATAATCTTGCATGCTTTCAAAATCACGTATGCTTATGTAAAGGAAAAAAATGAATTTAATTGCGATGTATATGTGATCTCAGAACATCTGCACTCACTTCTATTAGGGGTAAACTTGGTCTCAGAGCATCCGCACTCATGTCTATTTGGGGTAAACTTGGTCTCAAATCATCTGCACTCATTTCTATAAGGGTTTCTAAATTTTGTAAAAGCAGGCCTTACAAAAGTGTCAAATGGGCAAGTCCTTTGAAGATTTACCGAACCAACTCGATTCTTCAGGTCAGACATATTTCTCTCTTCTTTGAGTTCATTCACTGCAGTATGTTCATAAATCCAGCGCGAATAGATAGAGATAAAGGAATAAGGTTCGTTTGCAAACAAAATCTCATTCCCCCGTCATTCTTTAGCCAAAATACACGTCTGGTTTAACTACATATACTAATTCCAGTAAGCTCTGGCAAAATCTCGAGCTTTGGGATGGAATAGTGTTTGGGTGGTTTCCATGCCCGTGATGCATTTATCTGTTTTTTGTTTTAACAGTGAGTGACGAAGTAGCGAATTGGAGTGCTAGTCAAAGGCAACTCTTGTGCTTAGGTCTTGTTCTCCTCAGGTGCAACCAAATTTTGGTTCTGGACGAAGCAACTACTTCCATCGACTCTGTCACAGATGCACTTCTTCATAATGTCATCAGACACGTTTTCCAACTACAAAGTAATAACAATTGCCCACAAGGTGCCCACAGTCATTAATAGTGACATGGTCTTGACCCTCTCTGATGGTATGCAAATGATAAAACTAAAATTAAGCGCAATGCAGAATATTTTAGCATTGTTGATTTTCCAAAGACATTTTAATCCTCAGTGTTTAGAATCTGATGATTGATGCCAGATTATCAAATGCAAGAACATGACAACATTTTACAGAAAGAAGCGAGACCAAAAAAGACTTATGGCCGGAAAGACAATAGATAGTACCAGAAATACAGGAAGGAGACAGACGCAAACTGGACAGAGATGGAACGGTATAGCGCTAAGCCCATTATAGCCCAGCCTCAGAAGGCTTTATTTCGTTACAGCTTGGTTGCAGAGAGTTTTTGCAGAAAACAATTGAAAGAATTAGATCTGCTTCTGGATCTTGCCCACGAAGGTATGGGTCTTTATCTCTAAATTCAGAATCATGTAAATATACAGGCATTCTCTATATCAATTAAATGGTTTTGTCGTTGTCTTCACAGAAGACTGTGCGAAGGCTATCGTGGAAGGAGCATGCAGAGAAAAGCGTTTAAGTAGCCATGTGGAGAGCCAGGTGTAGTCGGGTAGCCAAGTGTAGCCAAGAACCTGTGGATGGTTATATGTCCATATATACCAACATGTTCCTGATCGTTTGAGCTAAGATTTAATTTGCTCAATTAATACTAACATTAGTTTATGTGGTAGGATTTACAAGTTTCAAAATATCACACAAACAAAGAAGATAACCTATTGTTTTAGCTTCGGTCCAGCTTCGGTCCTCAGGAAGAGGCCAAATAACACGATATATTAATATGTTGCTGAGAACTTTGTTTATCGATAATAAACCCGAATTAAAAGCAGCTAATGTAATACTATCTCCATCGTGATCGATTACTATAGTCCATGCCTGAAGGCAAGGACTAATAACACTTATCACACATATATAAAAAATATAGCACGTATCATAACATATTGCACATAATACCTTTCTAGGCCTTCTCATTGTGAACAAGCCTTAAAATTTCACTCGCTCTTAAAATTTTCTAATCTCATTATGGCCAAAACAAAACTTTCACCCTAAACTACTATTATTATTATTTATCTTCATATTTCTCATTACTTATGAGGATTTTACCTTCACCTTTTTCTTTATTTTGTATTGTGTACCCTAGGAAATCTTCTTCTCTTTGTATGTTGCATGTGAATTTTATTTCCTAGGTGATCGCAAAAATTATTCTCATGATATAGCGTTATTTTGTGTCACGGATGAAATATTTTCCTATGTGATATGTTACATGTAAAATATCTTATTCCATGGGAAATATTTCCTTTGTTCGATGTATTACATGGTTAGTAAAATCGTTATCATGAGACACAAAAGGTCCTCTCCTTTATTTGGTAGGATATATTACATTACACCAAAATTATTTTTCCATGACACGTGGAATTTATTTAGCCCTATGCTTGCATGAATTTATTTAGCACTCTATTCCACCGCCAAGGTAAGCATTTCGCATTGTCATGTTTCTCTTATATCACATCCAAATTATTTTAGTATGATTGAAAATAAGTTTCTCAACTTGCAGAAGTCTGAAGTCTTTATCACAAAAGGGAAACTTTCCTCTTGTATTTTGTACTGCAATTTAAAACAAAATCATGTAAATTAGTGCAATTGGGCCATCTTATATACAATTTCTTTCTTTTGATCTGTTTTTGTTGTACAAAGAAATTATTCATTATATACCTAATATTCTATCAATTTTTCTTGGAATTTTTTATTTTTGATTTCTTGGAATTTTTTGTTTTTGCTTTCTTGAGTATTACAACAAGAAAGGATGATGTATCGTATTACAATGAAAATATTTTCTCTAATACAAGAAACTCTCAAAAATTTCAAGAAAAAATTTCAAGTTTTTATCTAATCTTGAATGTTTTATTATAGAAATAATATTTTATCTAATATACATTGTATTATATCAAAAATAGTTTCACATGATATGTACAAAACTTTCAAGTTTTCTTTCCGAATTACATAGTTGCTTCTTGAATTTTGAGCTCACACTTGTCATGGAACACACAAACTAGGCCTTTAAGAGCTAGGTTTAACCACTTGATAGCCAAATCAACACACATATTAGATACCACCCATAAAAATTGATATTTGGTTATTTTGACCGTGATTTAATATAGAAAAAATGAACCTACTATTTTATACTATACACGTGTAGGCGACATTGCAACCAAGGCCATGATATCATTATATTGCAACCCACATTACCATGTATATGAAATGTTTTAATAGAAACACATAAATATTCATGAAGCATGACAAAAATGCTCATGCAAGTACCTAATCATTTAAATTATTGAATGCATACAATTTCAAATGACATAGAAATATGTTTTCACTTAGAAAATTAAACTAATAACAACATTGAATCAAAGTGGTGGATCTATACATGAGAAGAAAGGGAAGAACACTTACCTTAATGATAAAAATACACATCTAGTTGCATATGTTGGATGTTCCACTAAACCGTAGATTCGACTACTGTACTTATCTTAACAATAGGTCATCCCCAAAATGGTGCTATGAATATACAAGTATGAATGGATCCTTCTATTTTTCTAGTCAATAGCTATAGTACGTAGTAAAATTCTCAACCAACTAAATCCTACAACAATTTCAATCCACCAACTCTCTTTCCATTCAACTTGCACAACTCATGTAATGAAATATCCTTCTCTACCACACAGTCCATTATGCTATCCTACTTTCCTCTAGGTATTTAGCATAGGTTGGCTAAGGAATATCTGAATTAGGAATTCCAAGAATTATTAACCATAGTGAAATGCTCATAACAATAATCTTACTTTCTCTTGGGTAATTTCATAAATAAAAAATCACTCACATGCATAATATCCTAATCTTGCATGCAATTGCAACTCTACAAAATTGTTTTCAACATCCATATGGTTTCCTTCTCTTCCTAGCAACGAAAGATCTCTTCCTTTCTTTTTTTTCAATTGTAAATACTACCTTCTCTCCCCATTCAAATTTACTCTTCTCCCATACATGTTTGACTACCATAATTCCCAAAGGTTATTATACTCAACCAACACTTTTAGTAACTAGGTGAACTTAATTCCCTATTAAACCTCATATGTGATTTCAATGTCTATATATTTTCCTTCTCTTACTAACACCTTAGGTTTTCTTCCTATTTTATTTTTTCAATTGTAAATACTAACTTATCTCCCCATTCAAATTGACTCTTCTTCCATACATGTTTGACTCTCATAATTTTCAAAGTTAATTATACTCAACAAATTATTTCAATAATTAGGTGAGGTTAATTCCCTGTGAAACCTCATACATGATTACAATTATCGGGTTATTGAAATAATAGAAAGAGGATAAGATTCATTTCCAAAAATGATATGAAAAGGTAGCTTTGAATTACTAAGCATCTCAACTTTTACCATGGACCCTCTTTTAGCTCCTTGCCTTCTGGTAGCCTCGATTATTATGTCCTTATTCATGGAAACATACTTTATTTTCATTGTATAATGTTTACATTACGTATTTTGGTCAATGAATATTCTTTATATTTACGTGTATACATGTCAAACCCCTTTCATTACTCCAAATTTTGTAATGTAATTAAGAACATATAATGTTCGAGTGTCATCATTGATGTTATGATGTCAAACTCTATTTTATGATGTAATGTTACTTTAATAATAAATACACTAGAATTGAAGGAAGGAAGGACAACTAATAGATTATGATTTCTTGAGAGGAAAAAATACATGCCTTGAATGAATAATTCCCTTAATGTGATGGTGGGGAAAATAAAGGGTCCAACTCTGTTTATGAAAATGGAAAATAAAATTCATTTATGAGATTTTTCTTTTTTCCTTTATTTTTTGAGCATTTCTCCATTATTCTTCTCATAAATTCATTTTTTTCCCTCTCTCACTAAAAAAGTCAATTTGGAATGGTAATTGGTGATAACTTATGTAACGGGAATTGAATGTGTTATAGTGTATTTCCTTGAACTAGATGCCTTTAAGGGATGGGGGTTTTCATGTTTGTCTGTGGCACAAAGAGTAGTGAAGAAGGCTAGGCTGAGGGAATGCTAAGATGAGAGAAAACATACCTTGTGATTTGCAGACTTGAATTATCGTTTGTGAATGTCTATGGGCCTACTCAAGGAATAGAAATGTTGAACACTATGATTATTTCCCATGTGTGGAGGGTAGTGACCTTCACATTTTGTGTTAAATTTGACCTATAATAGTGTGCTAAATCCACGAGTTTCATTTTCCCTCAAGGCATCAAGCACTAGCTCGAGGGTGGCTATCTATGAGAAAGGCTACACTATAGTTAAGCCTATGGTTGGGTGGAGATTGGTTCACCCTTTTTTGTTTATAGATTGAAAAATATTTTTCTCAAGATAATTTTCTCTTATGTGTGATTATTTATTTCCCATTTTTAACAAGTTTATAAATTGTACATACTTCCACCCTTAATCAATTTTTTTATTAATGTAGTTGTTATACTATTTTATTGTAGTTGTTTATATCTATTAAATTTTGTAAAAATAGTTTTTAAGGAATATAAGCTTCCTCAATTATTCTTTAAAAGGGCCATGTTGGGATTTCTCCTATAACTTTTCTTCTATGAGGTTCCAAAAGCTAAAAATTAGACCATAGGGAGAATCTTATTGATCCTCTAGTCCAATTTTCAGTTCTTAAGTCGCAACATTTGGGAAATATGATTAGTTAAAGTTGGGCTTTATAAATTCATATTTGAACATGTCATGTTGTAATTTCTATTATAGCTTTTATTCTAGGAGTTTCCAGAAGCTAAAACTTTGACAATAGTGAGGGAAAATCCCATTGATCATCTAGTCCAACTTTTAGATCTTAGGTCATGATATTTTAGGATATATGATAAAAGGAAGTCAAGCTTCCTAAATTCTCTTAAAATCATGCATTAATTATGTCATTTTGGAATTTATTCTTTAGCATTTCTTCTGGCAGGTTCTAAACGCTAAACATGGATCATAATGAACAGAAATCCCACTAATCATATACTCCAACTTTCATAACTTGGGTCACAATATTTTAGGATATATGATTAGATGAATTTTATTTTCCTCGTTGCTCTTAAAACCATGCATAAAGTAGGTAATTGTGGTACTTATGCTATAAATTTTCATCTAGGAGGCTCCCGAGGCTAAAACCTAGACCATAATGAGAGGAAAGTCCTTTGATCATCTAGTTGAATGTTCAAATCTTCAACTACTATAATTTAGGAGATATTCCCTAAGGAAGTTGGTACATTAATTTGCATGCAAAGTGTTTCAATAAATTTCTAAATGATTTAATGATTCATTGTATACAAACTATTTGGAGAAACACCCCAACAAAAATGCTAGTTTGTGATGCGAATAATATTGTTGTATGTTATCATTTTTGTATCATAATACTATTATAATTGATATATGCCTATTTGGATGCAAAGCATTTGAAAAAATGTGTTAAAGGTATTTTATTATGATTTTCATAGAAACTATTTAACAAAATACCTCAAAAAGAAAAATCAAGAGTTGCATGATTGAGTGACATGTTTCAGTTAGTATGTCACAAGTGGAGTCAGAGCAATGTTTCTATTATGAAACCAACTCACAAAAAGATATAAAATATAGATGAACGCCTTAGAAATAAGCCGCTTCGAGGGGGCAACCTCCTTTACATTACACAAATGAAAAATCCTTAGATGATTCAAATGACAAAACCTCATTTCTATATATAGGAGTCTACGGGGTCACAATATAACCAAGCCAACCTAACAATAATGATATAAAGGCATAAAAATAACAATAGAGGGATTCTATGGGGCAGAATAATAACAATATGGGGACAATAGGGGCATAATAATAACAATAAGTGATACAACGACAATAGTAATGGGGGGATCACTAATATTATAGGGACCTAACATGCCCCTCTCCTTCAAAAAAGTGTTGTCCTCAACGCTTGAGTAGTTCTGGATGCTTCTATATAAAATTCACATCCTCCCATGTGGAATCTTCAATGCGTAAGTTCTTCCACTTGATGAGATACTCTGAAATTGATCTATTTCGTAACTGTCAAATTCTTGATTCTTTGACTGCTTCAGGTTCTAATATGATTTTCCCTTCCTCATCAAGTTCTGGAAATATTGTCTTAATTGGAATCTTGTCACCTATAACCTTCTTTAAGTATGAAACATGGAAAAATGGGTGCAATCGAGAAGCTGCAGGAAGCTCCAATTTTTATGCCATAGTACTTATCTTTTGCAACACCTTGTACGGACCATAATACTTTGGTGATAATTTGTTATCCTTTTTAGCTTGCTTTAGGGACATTTTTTTATATGGCTGTAGTCATAGGAATATCAAATCACCTAAACCAAAGCTTCTTTCGTTGCGATGTTGATCTGCTCGCTGTTTCATTTTATTCTGTGCCAAGGTGAGGTTATCCTTTAAGAGTTGGAGAACTTGTTGCCGATGCTCGATGAGATCTTCCGCTGCTTGAACCTTAGAATTTTCTTTTAAATATGATGTGATGGATCATGGTGGATGATATCCATAAAGTGCCATAAATGGGGTCATTTTTGTTGCAGTATGGAAGGAAGTGTTATACCACCATTCAGCCAAAGGAAACCATTTGACCCATTGTGTTTATTTATCAGATACAAAGCAACGAATATATCCTTCCAAACATT
>APFE030777860.1:0-14501 GCA_000404065.3 Pinus taeda
ATATAATTTAATATACAATTGTTAACATAGTATGATATTTATATTAATAGTATACTCATATATGTAGTCATATTAACTAAATAATAGTTTATTAATTGCAAATTGATCACTTTAACTTGTTTGATCTCCTTATCTTTTCTATATATTATTAGAGAACATCAACTATTCAAAAATTAGATAAGCTATTGAGGGTATCCTCCTATCCTCAAATGCATCTATATAAGTTCCCCATTACATGACCATCATAAGCTTCCTACAAAGCAACATTGTCTCCCTAATTAGTATTGAAAAATGCACTTCTTCGCCTATCATAAAATTAAACAATATAAATTTGAACAAGAAGTGAGCTTATCACAAATAATTTCATGCATTGGCCCCTAATATTGTTGAGAATTAAAAACTATTTTGTGTATCTTACATTGGGGCCCGTAGCATTGTTGAAAATTAAAAACTATTTTGTGTACTTTTCTCAACCTTCTTGTTATTAAAGATCCCACTTATATTAGTAGGACTAATTTCTCCCCATTTTTAAATAAAAAGATTAAACTTTATTTATAAAGGTGGGAAAAAAATTGAAGTTCTGGTTATTAAAGTTACAATTCCTAAAAATAGAAATTGTTTTTGTTATTTTAAGAAGATTTAAATAGATTATTACAAAAGTGCCCTTCAATAGCCTCTTGGTCCTTCTGCACACTATTCGTTGTAATTAAGATTGGTGTATATAACTAAAATGACTTTTTTATATCATATGCAAATGTTGAAGTCACAGTACTGTTATCTGCCAAATTATAGAAGGGGGCTTACACGTATTCAGTTTGTCAGCACTACAATACAGGCCCATATGCTTTACGAAGAATCCATGTAAGGAGCGTTACCACCAAAGGCCTTCTTCATCATCGGGTTAGAAAGGAAATGGAATTATTATATAAATTGCTTATCACATTCACTGCCAACAAATGTGTGATAAATATTTGCAAAGTTTGAAAAAAGGAGAGGAAAAGGATATTAGAATGTGTTTGTAGGTCCATTCCCATATGAAAGAACTAATGGTCATGGGGTTGGCATACATTATATATAAATATACTGACACCTCAAACAATATACACGTTATATTCTTCATTTTTGCACGCCATCTAACCATGGTTGCTCGACAACATATTGTAAGGACTCTAGACACCACACATTTTTACAATAGTATGATATTGTCCACTTTGGGCCTAAGCCCTCATGGACTTGGTTTTGGACTTATGCCAAAAGGCCTCCTACCAATGGACATATTTGTCCATCCTTATACACCCATAATCCTCCCCACTTCTAGTCAATGTGGGACTTTGGTAGTATACCCAACAATCCTCCCCTCGAACAAAGGACCACCTCCCCTCAAACTATTATCCATTCGTCCACTCTCTACCAACCATGATTCTCCGTGTTGCAAGCACACGCCTTACATGGAGAAACACCTTTCTTGAGAGCTTGCTCTATCTCATGTCAACTCCTCTTCACCGTGTTGGGACCAGGACACGTCCATGAAGAATCCGGAGCACACCGCTTGTCTAACTGAGCTCATCCACAGATCCCATCGTGATATTACCGGGGCCCACCACCTTTGTTCTACATTCCGAGAATTCATCCAGTTGGTTAACTTCAGGGCATGGCTCTGATACCACTTGTAAGGACTCTGGACACCACATATCTCCACAATAGTATGATATTGTCCACTTTGGGCCTAAGCCCTCATGGATTTGCTTTTCGACATAACCCAAAAGGCCTCATACTAATGGAGATATTTATCCATTCTTATATTCCTCCCCACTTCTAGTCAATGTGGGACTTTGGTCGTATACCCAACACATATTTCATTGGAAGGTGAAACATTAGCTCACATTATTATTTAAAAAATGATGTTTCAATTGAGGGCTTTTTGTAAACCAAAGCAGGCAACAACTTAAGGAAAGAGGTGAGGTACGAGAAAGATGGTAGGAAGCATACCTATTTCTTAGACAATCACTTGAGTCAATACATTTGAATGGGGCTATAAGTGCACCTCAAGACGCTAGCAATGGAGATTTTGTAGATAGTGACCTACATTCCATTGAACTAAACAGAGATAGTCAATGATAGAATCATTAGAGGTTATAAATGGGGTTATGCATGAGTGTGTAATATGAACTAAAAAATGGGCAGGAAATATTATGAGCAAAAGATCTCATTCTAGCCAGAAATAAAAGGCCAAAGGTCTCATGGGAAGTGGAATTATTTTCTAGGGAAATTAGGGAAAAAGATAGATGCAATAAAAGTAGCAACAACCAATAGTAACCTTAGAAGGAAAGTGGAAACCTCAATGACACATTATCATGCATCTAATGAAATAAACATTGAGGCTTTGCAGACTGTATCACTCGCAAGTTTGAGTAGGTCACTAGAGGTTGTGCTTGGGATAATGGTTAATCATGTCATGTAATTGGTCACAAATAAGTAAGCATATTTTCTGTTTTCTTTGCAAAATTAGGGCAGCAGATTATTAGGGTGGTGATTGGAAGTGTGGGTAGATTTGTTAGTGAGTGGATTGATAATAATATTAGTAAGAATTATACTATATAACAATGTTGTTAATGGCTTTGATTTAATATGACACTTACATGTGGTTTGAGGTAAGTGAGTGGGTGTGTTTGATTTGTTCATTGTTTTTTTATATGTTGTTTTATTCATAATTATCTTGGTTTATGAGTTTGCTTAAATAAGCCATTTCATATTCTACAAGTGGTATGAGCATGTAAAACTGTTTGGGGTTAAATTTTTATTGTTGGAATTTAGCCAAAGTTAATCATGTCTAATTGTAACCAAGAAACATTATTATTATTGGTGCATTAAGATGCTTACCTTTTTTATTGGAACATATCTCTGGGATATTTTTGAATGGCTTTATGAGGAGCCAAATTGATTGGAATGGAGAAAGGAAGAATAATGTTGAAGCTTTGTTTCACATTCACATAGCTCATGATAAGACCTTATTTCCAAGAATATCATGAGAAACAACTCCCAAATATGCTGGCACACTGTAGAATAAGCTTACCAAGGCAGTGATCAAGTTAAGGTGGTCAAGCTTGACACATTGAAGCTAGAGTTCTATAATTTGACTATCCAAGAAGCTGAAAGTATTAGTGACTATTGTGTGAGATTCAAAGGGGTCCTCAATAAAATGGCTATACTTCGAGGACGTGTAAGCAATGAAGTTTTAATTAAAAAGGTATTGACATGTTTAACACCTATATGGAATCATGTAACCATAATCATAGAATAAAGTAAGAATTTGACAAAACTAAAGTTTTATCAATAGGTTTGATCCCTCATGCCTCATGAAGAAAGATTGAAGGACACTCTTGAAGTTGTAGATAAAAAAATTTTCCTCCAAATGACAAATTACTGACAATGAAGATGCAAGCAACAATAGTTCCAAAAGAAATCAAGGCCAAGGTATATGGAAAAACCAAAATCCTTCAAGAGGTAGAGGAAGAGGTGGATCAATAGGAAGAGGTAGTTTGAGAGGAAGAGGTAGAGGTAGATTTGATAAGAAAAATGTTCAATTTTACTTGACCACTTTGAAAGAGAATGCACATTGAAAGAATGTAAAAATTCTAACTATGCTCAAGAAAGTAGTAAGTATCCTTGACATCACTTATTTTTATCTTATGCCAAATGTGAAAATACTAATAAAGATGTTTGGTACCTAGATTTTCCATTCTCTAACCATATGACACTAAATGAAAAGTTGTTTTCAACAAAAGATGGAAGCTTCATATCCAAGACCGAGCTTGGTGATGATAAACCATTGGAGGTTGCTTCCAAAGTTGCTATGGAGGCCCAAAAAAAAAAGGTATAACGAGTATTCATTACATTTATTACACTTCACAGTTGAAGCATAATTTGTTGAGCATTGGGAAGCTATGTGAGAAAAATTATAAAGTAGTGTTTGAAAATAAGACATGTACTATATATGATAGGAATAAGGGAAATAGGGTGATCCTCTATGTTTCCCTTGAGGTTTGATGAACATAAAAGAAAACTTGCAAATATTTATTATCAGTATTGAAGTTACTTATGGAATCTCACTTATGGGCATTTAAATTTTTACACTTTGAATTTTCTAACCTGCCATGCATTAGTTTATTGTTTGCCCAAGGTAGAGGAGCATAAGGAGGGTTGTGAAGGATGTGATAAAGGCAAGCATGCAAGGGAAAAGTTTCCAAAGGGAACTTACATGGAGGGCTCATCACCCACTTCATCTCATTCATTCACACATGTGGTCCTACAGAGACTAAGAGTTTGGGTGAGTGATCATATTTCATCACTTTTATTGATGACTCGGTAAGTGATCATATTTCATCACTTTTATTGATGACCACTCAGCAAATTTTTGGGTATATTTTTTGAAGGCCAAAAGAGAAGCCTTCAATATATTCAATAAGTTCAAAGCGCTCATACAAAATGAGCAAGGGTCTAAGATCAAATGTTTTCTTGATCATGGGTGGGAATTATGCTCAAAATCTTTCGAGAGTTTTTGTGATATGAAGGGCATCCACATACACACCCCAACAGAATGGAACAACTCAAGGGAAGAATCATAGTGTGGTTGAAATGGCAAGGCACATGTTACAAACTAAGGAATTGAGAGATTCTTATTGGGGATATGTAGTTTCTACAACATTGTACATCGTCAACAATAGCCCCACTAGTGCACTCCAAAACACGACTCCTAATGAAGCTTGGTATCTAAAAAGGCCTAATTTTAATCATTTCAAATTTTTTGGTTGGATGGATTATGTATATGTACCATATCAAAATAGAAAAAAGTTAGATGCAAATAGTGAGTTATGTATTTTTATTGGGTATAGTGAGACAAGCAATGCTTATAGATTGTATAGTCCTCTCACTAACAAGCTAATTGTCTCAAGATATGTATCTTTTTATGAAGGGGGAGTTTATGGTCATCAAAAAGGCCATGTTGAGGAGACAAAATTTGCTTTAAATGATGATATACTTGTTGATATTGATCATGAGCAACCAACTAATGCTTTTGTATTTAGTGGTTTAACTCCACCAAGGATCCCTTCATGAATTTCTTTAGTGTCAAGTTCAAGTCGAAATTCTTCTCCAAGTTCTACAAGGAAGCTAATAAGATTGAGTGATATCTATGACATGAGTGAAAATCAAGCACATGAAGAAAGCCCAATAAGTGAGATAGTCAATTTCGCTTTATTAGGGAACGTTGGTTTTGAACCAACATGTTTTGAATATGCATGTAATAATGAGGATTGGGTGCAAGCCATGCAAGAATATATGGATTCCATTCGCAGGAATGACACTTGGGAGTTGAAAAAACTTCCACATGACAAGACAATGATTCAAACCAAATGGGTTTACAAGACTAAGTTTAACAAGAATGGGAGTGTTGAAAGAGAGAAGGCAAGATTACTTGCTAAGTGATTCACACATAAGTGTGGAATTGACTATGAAGAGACATTTGTACGATTAGCAAGACAAGAGACAATTAGAATGTTGATTTTGTTAGTAGCTCAGAAAGAGTGGAGCATACATCATATGGACGTGAATAGTGCCTTCTTGAATAGGTACTTAGAAGAGGAAGTATATGTGGAGCAGCGACAAAGTTTTGAAGTCGAAGGCAAAGAGAATAATGTCTACCACTTGAAGAAGCTTTGTATAGTCTCAAGTAACCAACAAGAGCATGTTATGCTAGTATTGATGGATACTTTCAAAAAAATGGCTTAGAGAGAAGTAAGAGTGATCTTAGCCTTTACTACAAATAATAAGGTATTGATATTCTAAACATAATTTTGCATGTTGATGACATATTGTATATGGGTAATAGTTCTAAGATGAATGATAAATTCAAAGTTGCTATGATGAATGAATTTGAAATGAAATATCTAGGCCTCATGAAATATTTTCTAGGAATGGAAGTTTATCAAAGTAAGGATGACATTTTCATTTGTGAGAAAACTTGATGCATGCGATATGATAAAGAAATTTGATATGATTTATTGTAATCTATCCCCTACTCTAAGGCTCATGGAATTGGGTTATGTATAGATGATGATGCTGATTTAGTTGATGAGACGACTTACATAAGTATTGTGGGGAGCTTGATATTTCTAACCGACACAAGAACTAATATTACATATTGACTTTCACTTGTTTCAAGTTATACGACAAATCCATCTCACATAAATATGAAGGAATTCAAGAGGATTTTAAGTAATGTGAAGGGAACTCTAAATTTTGGTATTCATTACTACTCTTTTGAAAGTTCAATCTTATTGGATTTAGTTATTCAGATTCGAGACGTAGTATTGATGACCATAAACCCACATCTTGAAATTGTTTCTCTTTTGGTTTTGGTTTGATTAACTAGAGCTCAAAAAAACAAAGCATTGTTGCCCTCTCATCCACATAAGCTGAGTATGTTGCAATTTCATCAACATGTACAAAAGCTCTTTGGCTCAGAATTTTTTTGGAAGATATTGGAGAAAGGAAAATTCAACCTACATGGATTTATTGTGATAATGTAAGTGAAATCAAGTTATAAAAGAACCTGGTTCATCACAATAGGACAAAGAATTTTGACACGAGATATCACTTCATTCGAGATTTGGTGGAGATGAAGGATATTGAATTGGAGCACATAAATATTGAATTGGAGCACATAAATACTGAGCATGTTATTAGGGTTGTTAAGACATTGAGTGTGTTTTATTTGTTCATTGTTTTTTTCATATGTTATTTTCTCCATAATTATTTTTGGTTTGTGAGCTTGCTTAAAGAAGAAATTTCATATTCTACAAGTTGGAGCTTATGATCAAGTAATTACTCCAACAAGTTCAATAGATTTGGATATAAGACTCAGATAATCGAGCTATAGTCTAATAACATCAAGAGAGTAGTTGAAGGTCTCAAAGTGTATAGGGAGCCTCAAGTAGGAACATTCCTCAATTACGTCCTTGGTAACAACATTACGGGTAGAATTGAACCATAATAGAGCCGAGGTTCAAGAGTTGATGCACGAACATAAATTTAATCATCACCAACTCAATAGCTTGATGAAAATATTTATAGACACGAATATAATGTGGAAAAGAAAGGATACTTGAAATAAGCTACTCAGTAATTCAACCACCAAAGAGATCAACTCTTTGATTTGAATTTACAATGGATAGTTTTACCCACTCTTAGTCTTCAATACATGGGGCTTTAAAAGCGGAATGTACAAGTTATGGCAAGCTAAAAGTTCTTGTTCAATATCATCAAGAGTCATTTTCCGAGTTATACAAACTTGAAAATGAGTAGTAATTGTTTAAAGTGTTTTTTGAAATATAGTTTCTATCTCATGACATTTTTCTTTTTATAGAAATATTTATTAAAAATAACTAAGAAAAGGGTAAAACTTGAGAATGTATTAAAAGGGAAGGGAATAAATATATATTTTATTTAAATACAAACCCCGAAGTTCGACATTTAAGTTTTTAGCCCCATAAGGTGAAAATTAAAAGAATTATTTGAGTAGTTCCCAAATAAATTGAATGAATGAAAACACTAAACATTCATCCAATGGTCAATCAATCAGAATCTAGACCATCTATCACCTTCAAGAGATCTATAGAAGCAAGCAACAACATGGAATGGGGATTTCCTCTTTTGCATACCTACATGTTTCTCATTTATGAGTGAGGGCATGACCAAGAGTACTATTTTTTTCTTTTGTTCCTAGTTTAGTGTTCATGTAAATGACCTCTTCTTTAGTGATATCATTGTCAATTTGCAAGTTTCATCTTTCAAGTGTCTCTTGGGACATGACTCTAGAGCTCCATTGGTTTGTAGTGGAGCACATGTTAAGCTCTTTCGTTGCATTTTTTTTATTGTTTTACCATTAAAGTTGGAATTGACCTCATGATTGATATATAGTATATAGCCTTTCCACTTTCTCACATATCCCACCGTGCAGAAATTTACTTAGATGCCAAAATGCAATAAAAAGAAGAGAATTTTCCTTGTTGGGAAAATCTCTCTTCAATGGTTTTTGTCTATCTTTTACTTTGTAGCCATATTTATCTTAACATTTTTTAGTTTTGTACATAATTTTTGTTGTTTTAGGTTGAACAAATGTTTATCGGATCAAACATGGTTAATGTTAATGGTTGTTAAATGAAATCTTATTCAATGACTATTTAATTACATATCTTCTACTATTGGTTAATATTTCTAATTTCTTAACATGAATACAGATTCAACAATTAAGTTATGTAATAAAAGATTCAATTACACAAGTTATAAATGTGATCTTTAAGGTCACTTTTCATGCAACCTCGAGGTCATAATTAGGTCACAATTTCAAACCATGTTAAGATCAATTCATTAATTTTTCGAGATGCCTTCACTACTTTAACTAATCATTAATGTATTGGGATATTTGGTTCATTAATAGGATGGATATCATTTATTTATGTGTTCTTACATGAAGGGTATTTTAGTTACTCATCTTATATAGGGTTAGTGTGGTGTGGTTAATCCTTTTTCTGTAGTTTATATGTTAAATACAACTAAGACTCTACAGTAATGTAAGACCAAAATCTTAGAGAACAACTAGACTAGTTTGTTGCTTTTCTAAATAAATTCATGTTTAGACATATAGTAGCTACGTTTTCTTGTTTCTTTTTATTCAAGGTCATTGTTTCTAGCCGCATGACTTTTTCATGTCACCCACCATTCATTGACTAGGGAGAGGGTTAAGTTGCACGAGTATTGGTGTGGAATCTACTCAAACTTGAGCAACTATAAACTATGGGATAACGTTCCCAATACTTCTCATCAGTGGCCTATAAGTACAAGATGTTGATGTTGATGTTGTTTTCGAGTGACACTTTCGTTCCAAAACATCAAGGTATTATGGTGATCATTCGAGAGATAGTTAAGTTTCGCTTTCCTTCAATTTTCATTGCAATTTTACTTTAGTCGAGTATGGATGTAACTAGTTATTTTTCTTCATTGTCATGGCATGCCAACCACTTCCTCTTTGAAACTCGATATTACGGTTTTCTAACATATAACCTTTTGCTTGGGAGGAGGACAAGAAATGGTACCCTTTGTTTACACCTTCCCCTTTAAAATTCACACATCAAGTCAAACCTATTCCATGCAAATTGAGGTTGCATCTACCATTTTCTTTGTGGCGATTGAAAAGTTATTGTAAGAAATTTTTTTGTGCATTTTCCAAATGCATACATAATGAGGAGGTTCATATAAAATGACAAGTTCAAAAAATGACAATTGCACACATTTCTTTTTTACTCCATTAAGGGATGTGATGCTTCATTGTTTGTTGACTTGGCTAATGAATGATTTTCCACCTCGAAAGAACTCACTTAATGTTTTACCTAGCTCATTAGTATTGTTAGGTGAGGAGGTAACTCCTCAAATGAAATTGTGTTATTCATTTAGGATGTTCATTGTTATATACAAGAGGGTGTTACTGTTGAGTTTCATGTCCCAATGAATCTCCATTTCCTTTATTATTTATTACACTAATTACAATTGTTCACCCAATCCCTATGATTAGGTGTCAACATTCCCCCCCTTAATCTGAAGGGATATTGGTGAGTCCAAGCATCGTTATCAATCGGTCAAGCTTTTCTCCTTGAAGCGCTTTGGTGAAGATGTCTGCAATCTCCTCATTAGTGGAACAATGGTGAAGATGGATTGTTTTGGCCTCAACATGATATCGAATGAGATGATATTTTGTATTGATGTGCTACGTTTGATCATGGAACTTTGGGTTCTTTGCCAAATTTATTTCTTAGGTATTTTCAATCATGAGTGGAGTCAATTGTACTTGTTTTACATGAAAATCTTCCAGAATTTTCTTGATCCACACAATTTCTTTTGTTGCCTCCGTTGCTGCCACATATTCTGCCTCTGTTGTGGAATCTGCTGGAACTAATTGTTTGCATGATCTCCAGGAGATATCTCATGATCCAAGACTCATAGCATAACCCGAAGTAGATACCCCAGTTTCCTTGTCTCCATCAAAGTTTGAATGAGAGTATCCAATAATCGCCCACCTGTGTGTACTTGAGTCCAAAGTCTTGAGTTCCCTTCAAGTACTTTAGAACTATTTTTGCAGTAGACCAATGTCCCTCACAACGATTTTGCATAAACGTGGAGAGGATTCCAACATGAAATGAAATCTGTGGTGTCATAGTAGTGAGGTAGTTGAGACTTCCTACAAGTTGTCTATACTTTGTTACATCCTCAAATTATTTTCCTTCAATGGATGTGAGCTTTAAGTTTTGTTCCATTGGAGTAGTGAGAGGATTGCATTCAGTCATGCCAAACCTATTCAAGAGATCTCCAATGTACTTCTTTTGAGAAAGGAATATGGACTTCAATTGTTGAGTTAATTCAATACCAAGATAGTAATGAACATAGCCCAAATGATTCATTTCAAAACCTTTCCTGAATTCCTTCTTTATCGATGCAATGTAGCTCTCTTTTTTCTATCTCATCAAAAGGTTATCTACATATACCATAAGATATACAACTATTTTTCCAACCTTCTTGACAAAAAAAGTTGCATCGTCAATATCAAAATGTTTGAAATTGAGTTTGAGAAGATGCTCAGTTAATTTTTCATACCACACTCATGCTTCTTATTTGAGGCCATAGAAGGATTTCAAAAGTTTGTGTTCTTTATGCTCATGTCCTTTCACAACAAATCCTTGAGGGCCTTACGTAAAAATATTATCTTTTAGATCTCCATTCAATAAAGCACTGTTTACATCCATTTGATGGACTTTGCAATAGTTCAGAGTGTCTAGGGTAAAGAGTTTTTGGATGGTATCCCATTTTGTTGTGGTGGAAAAAGTCTCCTCATAATCAACCCATTCCTTCTGTGCAAAACATTTTGCCACAAGCCTCGCTTTGTGCTTGTCAAGTGAGCGAACAACTTTATACTTGTTCTTGTAGACCCACTTGCAACCAATTGGTTTCGTTCCCAATGGAGGATCAACCAGCATCCAAGTGCCATTATTTATCAAGGCATCATACTCCTTTTGCATTGCTTCTTTCCATTCATCATGGGAAGCAACTTCTTTGAAGGAAGTTGTTTCAAAATCTGTGGACAAATTCAATTCACAATCATAAGAAACGTCCATATCAATAGGTGAATGAGAGTCAACTACATCACCTCCATCTTGTGAGGTTGAATTTCTAGTTCCTACCTTTCCAACCTCATGAGTATGAACACTTTCAAGTGTTTTTGTCAGCCACTTTAGGTGACCTTTCTGAGATGGTTCAGGCTGTTCTGTTGATTGAGTTAGGATTGAATCAAGATTGAGTCTCCCAAATTTGTCAATCACGTGAGTCAAAGTATCATACGTTGTTAAAGTTTTATGCGGGGGAGAGAGTGCTTCAGAAGAAGATTCCATAGGTTGATCTAGTATAGGAATCCTCCCTTAAAGATGTGGAATTTAATTATCAAGTTATTCAAATGATTTTCATTTGCGATCTGTCCAAGCGATCAAGTTGCCGCTCAAAAACATTGTGAGTTTTGGATGATTCAAGAAACATTACATATCTATATACAACAAACTTTTTATTGACTTCATCATACAGACAGTATGCTTGGGAGGTGTTTGAATATCCTAGGAAGATACACTTATGACTTCTTGCACCAAGTTTGTTTCTATGTACCTTTGGTATCAAGGCAGAATAGGTGGAACCAAAGACCATGAGATGCTTTATTGAAGGAATGCACCCATACCACATTTCATAAGGAGTCATGTTTCTAATAGCATTAGATGGACATCTATTCTTTACATATACAAAACATAGAACTCCATCAGCCCAAACCATCAATTTTACATTTTTGAAAAACGTCATGGAGCGCACCATATTTAAGATTGTCCTATTCATTCTTTCAGCTACTCCATTTTGTTGGGGATTATAAGGCACATTTGTTTGATCCCTTATTGGCAAAGATAGTTTTCAAATTCATTTGAAGTGTATTCTTGTCCATTATCTATGTGAATAGAGCCACTATGAGATTGTTCATTATTTTCAATTCATGTATGAAAGTCATTGAATGTTTGAAAAGCATAAGATTTGTTCTTCAATAAATAAACCGAGCACATTCTGGTGTAGTCATTAGTAAATTTCATCATATATTTATTTCCATTTGCAGAAGGAAAAGGCATTGGACCACATAAAAATGAATGAGTGAGTTCAAGTTTTCTATGTTCTCTAGAATATGAATCATGAAAAGATTGTTTGCTATTCTTTCCTAGAATGAAAGCATCACATTGCTTAAGTTTCCTAGGAATTGTAGGAAAACTAGTAACACCATTTTTCTTCAAAAAGAAGAGGGTGTCATAGTTTAAGTGTCCAAATATAGCATTCCATAATAAACTTGATGGAAATTTACCTTATTCATAATGAGAATTGTATGACAAATTTTGTGCATGAGCAGAGGTACCCTGCAACTTGAGAAGCATTTATTCTTCTATCCCCGTCATGACAAGTGAGTGGTATAATGATTTTCTCACCTCAAGTTTGCCATCAAACATATGAATGGAGTATCCTTGATGGTGGATGTGGACCAAGGACAACAAGTCTCTCCTCAATTGTGGAAGATATAGAACATGATGCAGAAGAGAGTTTAGAAGACCATGCAATTTAAGCCTAATTGTCCCAAACCCCGATGGCTTGAGTTTTGATTTGTTTGCTAAGTATACTGCTCCATCAACATTGTGAATAAATTATTCAAAAAAATATCTTCTAAAAGTTCTGTGGAAAGTTTCTCCTCAATCAAGAAACCAATCATTTTTCCAAGGAGCTTTACTCCAATATTACAGTGTGCCACAACATAGTGAGATGATTCAGGTGCTTTACCTTTCTCTTTGTCATTAGTTTTACCTTTGTTTTGGTTTCTTTCCTGCTCAATTTTTTCCCAAGGCAACTTGCATGTGGATACATCATGTGATCCATCTATTTTGCATCATATGCAGTGCAAATCTCACTTTTCTCCTTAAGAGTGTCTCCCCCTCTACCTCTCAAATTTCTTCCTCTTCCTCTTTGACCACCTTTTGCTCTGGATGAATATTGAGAAATATTCTTCTCTCTATGTGCAAGACACACAACCTCATGAGAAAACTGAGGAGCTTTCTACTTCCCAAAAGCTTCCTCTCTTTCAGCAATTTTTTTTCACAAGAGAGTCAAAGGTAATATCTTTGAGGTTTCCATTTTCTTGCAATGACTCAAGATAATTTGAGTACGTGGGATAAAGTGAATTGAGAAAAGCTATGAGAGGAGTGTTGAGTTAAACATTAGTGACTTTGATATAATGCGTAATAGATTTTACTTTTGTTGCAAGACTAAGAGGATAATCATTTTGTAATTCAAGGGTGAACAATTTAATCATGAGTTGAACAACTTCAAGTGCAGAGTGTGAGTCATTGAGTTCCTTCAGTTTTTGAAAGGCTTCAAAAGCATTTGAAAATCGAAAAATATGATGACTCACCTCTTCATTTATTGATGCTGCAATCAATGCATAAGCCTTTCTATTATTATTTTCCCAAATGCCAAATTCCTTGTTTGAGATAGGCTATTCTCACTCTTTCTCTCCTTTCCAACACACATTCCTATCCACAGCTCATTAAAAATGACAGTGTGATTGATTTCACTGGACCACTTACAATAATTTTCCTTGCAGGTGAGAACCACTCCCACAAACAATCTCTGTACTATAGAGAAAATACTTCTTCTACCAATGTATAAAATTTGCACTTCTTGTTGTATAAAACGCAGTTATGGTGTAAAAAATTACAATCTAATGGATAGAGGAGAGGTATTATATGGGGAGGGTATTCTCTAGGGTAGAGGTTATTATATGTGGGAGGTACTCTTTAGGGGAAGATTTATATTGTGGAGGGCATATATGATACCAAGCAGTCAATGTATGACCAATGCCTTGTTTAAGACAACAAGTGGTATTAGTTGTGTGGGATTATGGAGCATATTCTATCGGTGGGATTATGGAGCATATCTGTGCGGGATTATGGATCGTATTAGCTGAGCGATATTTGATTCTAGTGGAGGAGTGTGATGCCACACTACAATATCACAACATGGGAGGTGAATACAAAGTCACGTGGTATTGTAGTGGTATGTGGTATAGGTGATGGGTTGGAAACCATGTCTCATTGTTTGGAGAGTGTGGTACGGTGGGTGATACCATATGGTTGTGTTGCACAGTGGAGAGGAGTTTAAAACTGGTGAGGTAGTATGGGAATGCAATACATGAGGGCGGTGTAAATCCAACATTCAACAAGTCCATAATTCGAACTCAGATTTCACAATAATGGCTAATGAACAGTCAATTTAGAAACACAATCACTACGCCATTCAATCGACTATCAATCTTCGTCAATGTATGA
>APFE030777869.1:0-10456 GCA_000404065.3 Pinus taeda
ATATATATATATTCCAATAGGAAAATTCGTAATTTTATTAAAGATAACAAAATCACATTTTGTAGGTGTTGTAGCGCATATCCAGAAAGCAAGTCAGAGACTGGAAAACAATGTATCTGGGATCTTCCACAGCAAAGTGTCCATCAGATCTTGTAATACTGATTCCTCTATTTCTGGTTGCTTGAATGTTGGATTTTTATCTTGGGGAATGGGGTGTTCCTTTTCCTCTTCTTCCTCCTCATCAGGGACCTCAGGGTCTGATGGAGGGAATCACCATCCCTTGGGCTATTTGCCTACCTTCTTCTTCCTACGCATATGTTTTTTAGCTTCTGGGCACGTGTTTTGTAGATCTCCTGTTTCCTGGAAAATTCTACATTTGGATGCAGTGTTTTCTTAATCTAGTATCTGAGTCCAGCACCCCTATTTAGACTTGAGTTGTATTTGGTCTGGTAATCCTTTACTGAGGTCTACTTCCACACATATGCGTGTAAACATGTATATTTTTTCATTTTTTCTATCTGTGTCGATTTTAATGAAACACCCAATGGTGTTGCCTATGCCAACCAAAACTCGATGGCTCCAAAAATGTAGTGGTAGGTTGTCAAGGCGAACCCAAACCGGCATCCGAGATATAATCATTGCATTTGGATCAAATTCTGGAAACCCGTGGATCCCATGAACCATGGTCCTTCCCTTATGATGATGTCCCTTTCCTTTGATGTACGAAATTTAACAATGAAGAAACCTTTGGCACAAAAATAAATGTCACATGTATTCGTCTAGGTTCTGAAGACCCAATGGGAAAGGTCCATAGGTTTGGGCCAAAAACAGTTGAATCTGCATATTATCGCTTGTTTTTCCATTATAGAACATTACTCGTCTGTTTCTGGAGTATCCGTATTTAATTCTGGGGTGTAACTCAGTTGATCCACAATGTATGGAGTAGGTTCTATGCCGGCTTGCTTTGTTGATGTTGTTTTTGTTTTCTTTCCTTCCAGAATGTTCCTGAAGGATAAACCTTCACTTTTTTGTTGTTGGTACGTTTCTGGGGTTTTTTTTGTGGTGCATCCTATGCCACTGCCTCAAGGATCTGTTTTGCGGTGGTGTTTTGCACCTCCCCTCAGTCTCAGATTGAGATTTAAGGTAGACTCAAGTAAAATTTTGTAGACTATAAGAGGTTTGTGGTCTTGTAGTAACCTACCTCCAAATATCAAAACCTGTGATCTGGTAGGATAATCGGTATGCTGGCATATATTGTGCTTCAGGTTCTGTATAGTTTTGGTAACCTATACCCAAGCCAGATGTGTCTTCCCATATGGGGTTTTAATGAAAACTTGAAAGGGAAAAAGGTTTACCAGTGATTCAGGTTTTGTTTCTCACTGAGTGAAATTTTTCATGCTCCCCTCAGATTTGCTGCACAGCTTTGTGTTCTTGGTGCTTTCCTTCAGGAACTAAAAGTGCCAAGAATGGGTGAGATCTGGTTGTAGCTGAGATGCATCCGTGGCTTTGTTGCGAAAATACCATAATGGAGGTCGGGGAGAACCCATGGTCACCCCATTCGCTACTTCATCCAGTCATCCCTCTTGTCCTTTAGCCCTGGGCCTGTTCAGCTCCGCCAGATCCACGTTGGTGTTGTTAGACTCTGCGCCCTCTCCTGCTATCACTGAAGCCAAAACCTTAACTCCCACAAATATCTTCACGTGCCCTGGTTCGTTCATTCCAAGATCGACAATGGGAGGTTGTGTTGCAGTTATGGAATCCCAGTGTGATCTAGCCAAATCTATTCATAGTGTCGAGCCAAGCTTGGAACCATGGAAGGAGCGTAGAGGCACAGGGCAACCGACTGCAAATGGGATGACAGATTTGGGAACTTCTATGTGTTCTTTGTTTCTAGGCCTACTCTGAGCTATCACGCCCTCTTCTACTTCTACTTTAGCCACAACCCTAGCTCCCGCAAACGTCCTCTCAAACCCCTATTCATTCAATTCATTTTTTTGCATTGGATGGCAGTGTTGTGGTCATGTAAGCCCGGTTTGGTCTCGCCAAAACCGCACATAGGGCCGAGCTGATCTTGGCACCATGGGAGAAAGGAAAAGACACAGGGTAGCCACGTATTTCGATGTGATCAACAGCACATACAGTGGATGCCACTGTTCTATCCTGTAAAAAAATTGAACTCCTCCCATCACTATATATATATATATATATATATATAGATGATAATAATAACAATTAGTTCTTGTTTTGAAGAAAGAGCATAGACTTGTAAGGAAAACAACTCAATAGTAAAAAACAAACTCAAAGAAGAAAATAAAGGATGCATCTAAAGGTACCAACAACTAATTGTGAGGAAAACACCAAAATATATGTATGATTACCATACCTTGTAAGTAAAAGTAGTTGTGACAAATTGGAATACATTCGCTTCAGTTCAATGTCAAATTGAGTGGTGAAATAATTAAAAAAATAAAACGCAAAGGATATACCAAGTATGGAATTGTTGTTAAGACAACACGAAAGACAAATTTATCATAATGCTTCAATGCAACAAATTAACTATCAAATACAAGAACATAACAAAATTCCACAAGAATGATTCCATGTTATGCCATGTAAGGGAAATATGTTGTCACGACATGGAAATTTATGTTACACGTAATCAATGAGCAAAGATAGAAAAGATAAAAGTTGAATGAACTTGAAAAACTATGTAGAAAATTGTGTGAAATTTCCAATAATTATACTTTATCTACATGGTAAAAGGATTAGAATTATTTGTAATCTATGATGACTCAATATTGTACAATTTGATATTGTAGGAAAAATAACATGAAAAAAAGTAGTAATTTTCATATATTCCCTTATGGAATACTCGAAAATTTGTAAAGGAAAAATTGTTCACTTATGTAACTGTTGTAGCGGCTACAACTGGCCTCCAAAATTTTGCCTTAGCCTCATTTTGGAGCCTCACTTCCAACCTTCACAGTGACTTGCCTTGCTTCGTCAAGTTCACAAGCTTTAGTGTCTTTCTTGCACAAAGGCAGCCTGTTGGTCACAGCTTGATCCATCCCCCTCAGAGGTTGTTCACCCGTACTTGGTCTAGCTAGAAGTTGAGCAAATTCCCCTTGAAAATTGTGCATTTCTAGAGGGAAACGAGGCTTCCCTCCAACAATTGCGCAATCCTCTTTGGTAGACTGATAAGATCCAGGATTGCAAAATCCTGCCTGCCAACACTCCTAGTACGATGTGCTCAAATTTTCCCAGCAAGGCTGCTCAACCTAGAATTTGCATAAATCTTGGCAACAATGACCTGATCTACCCAAAAATTACACAAATCTCTTGGGCAACCAGCTAAGCTCCCAGCAAGAAATGCGCATTTTTATCCAATAGTTGAGAAGTCTCTTGCATGTATAGCTGAGTTGACTAGTTCCCTCTGGGACTGAGCAAAATAATCTTCCATGCATGGGTTTCTTCTCCTAAGGTAGTATGCAAAGTCATCCCTTATTTCAGGGATCTATGTTTGCAGGTTGGAGGTTAAATCCTTTTTTAGGGTTTAGGATTTAAAGTTTTATAAAATGTTTAGGGTTTAGGGTTTATAATTCTTTAGTAAATGATTTTAATAAACACTTAAAAAATTTATAAAACACTTTTTAAAATGTTATAAAATGCTTAGGGCGTAAGATTTAGGGTTTAGCATTTAGGGTTTATAAAACTTTAGTAAATGCTTTCAATAAACACTTAAAAGTTACAAAAACCTTTTTAAAATGTTGTAAAATGCTTAGGTTTTAGGGTTTATTCATTAGTGTTTAGGATTTATGACACTTTAGTAAATATTTTTAATAAACACTTAAAAAAAGTTACAAAGCACTTGTTAAAATTATAAAATACATAGGGTTTAGGGTTTAAAATGTTACAAAATGCTCAGAGTTTAGGGTTTAGGGTTTAGGATTTAGGGTAATAGAGTTTATAACACTTTAGTAAATGCTTTTAATAAACACTTAAAAATGTTACAAAACACTTGTTAAAATGCTATAAAATGATGAGGATTTAAGGTTCAAGTTTTAGGGTTTAGGGTTTAGAAATGATTTTTTTTATAAAATACTTGTTAAAATGTTATAAAATGCTTAGGTTTAGGGTTTAGGGTTTAAGGTTTAGTGTTTAAAATGTTAATAGATTCGGGTTTAGGGTTTATAACACTTTAAAAAATTCTTTTGATAAACACTTGAAAAAAGTTACAAAAGGATTTTTAGAATGTTATAAAATGATTAGGGGTTAAGGGTTTAAGGTTTATGGTTTATAACGCTTTAGTAAATTCTTTTAATAAACACTTCAATTTTTTTACAACACCTTGTTAAAATGTTATAAAAATTTTAGGGTTTAGGGTTTAGGGTTTATTATACTTTACTAAATGTTTTTAATAAACACTTAGAAAAAAGTTACAAAAGGCTAGCTAAAATGTTATAAAATTCTTAGGGTTTAAGATTTAGGGTTCAAAATGTTATAAAATGGTTAGGGTTTATGGTTTAGGGTTTAAAATGTTATAAAATGCTTAGGGTTTATGATTTAAAATGTTATGAAAACCTTAGGTTTTAGGGTAAGTTTTATAACACCTTAGTAAATTCTTTCAATGAACACTTAAAAAAATTACAAAACACATTTTAATATATTATAAAATTCTTAGGATTTTAGGGTTTAAAGTTTATAGTTGAGAATGTTATAAAATGATTAGGGCTTACAGGTTAGGGCTTAGGGTTTAGGGTTTGGAGTTTATAATACTTTAGTAAATTCTTTTAATAAACCTTTAAAAAATTACAAAACTCCTTTTAAATGTTATAAAATGCCTAGGTTTTAGGGTTTAATGTTTATAACACTTTAGTAAATACTTTTAATAAGCGCTTAAGAAGAGCTACAAGAGGTTTGTTAAAATGTTATTAAATTCTTAGGGTTTAGGGTTTAAAATGCTATAAAATGCTTAGGGTGTAGGGTTCAAGGTTTATAATTTAGGCTTTAGGGTTTATTGTTTAGGATTTAAGATTTAGAGTTTATTATAATTTATTGAATTTTTTTAATAAAAACTTTAAAAAGTGCTATATTGTTCCTCTTGATTAACAATTACAACTTTGTGTTTATGGTCCACAAGTTTTCATCGTACATGTATTATTAGCCTTACTTTTAATATTTAATATTATGTTATACAAAAATATCTACTGTTAAGGTTTCTCACATGCCCTCTATCTTTGCCTTCCATGGAGGTAAATATGTTATATACCTAAATTATGTATGCTACACCTTTTTTAATCTCTAACATCCTAAAGATAAAACAATTTTGTGGCTACTTTTGGAATCACTTACGGTCTTTTTGTGTTGTAGAATCTCTTTTTGCTAGAAAGTAAGTTGTCCATATAAAACAAAATCTTGAAGGTGATGGATTGTCAAAATTTAATGTCAAATACTTATTTTATAAATGCCTGTGATTTAAAATTTGAGAATGGTAATAGGATTGTCAAGTACTCTTTGAACATACAGTGTAGAAGCCCAGATGCAATTAGCGTTCATGTGGAGAGATTCTTTGTAATCCTCCAATAGGTAGATATTACCTTTGTCAAGAAAAAAAATACATAATGCTCCATGTAACATATGTGATATGATCGTTTGGTTTCTTAGTCTGGAATGCTTTCATTTATAATAAGTTTTCACTCATTGATTTGCATAATTAAAGTTCTGTGGCTTTAGTTTCAGAGATAATCGCCAAAAATTATGGGCAGGGTTTCATCGAGAGAGTATTTCTATGTGAAATGGTTGTTTATAAAAGAAGACTTACATCCCTTGAAAACGTTTTACAGTTTGGAGATTTCTCGTTATCTGTTCTAAGAAACCATATATATCCATTGAGGCATATATGCTTAGCAGAAATGAGGCTCATGCATATCCTTTATTGCTCATGCATATATTTTATTATAGGATGTATGCACTCCGTTAAATTCATTAACATCTCTCTTTTTTCCATGATTTTGGATTTGATATCGGATGTTGCCGCAACCAATGGAAATTAGTTGCTGAACATAGGTTAATTATTTATCCATACACAGTTGGTCACTTTTTCACTTTGCATTTATTTATTCGTCTTTAAGTTTGGTTTAACTTCCCATCTCCTAGTTTATTCAATTTTGGCTACCAATATATACTACAAAATTTAAATATTGTATGTATTTCAAAATTTTAGTGAAAACTAATTTAGCGATATTTTACCAAAAATTCCTACTCTTGGGCTATTTCAAAAAACTAAAAATTAAAATAAGTACCATATATTAAGGTGGACTTTTTTCTTGTTTTAAATTTCCCATCGGGCATAATTGAAGGGTTAAACATTTAATGATTTCTTCTATTTTCAGAAGAAAAAAGAAGTACTAGTAAAGTAAACAACTAAATCATAAAAAATAACTTAAAAAGAAGAAAATAAACGATTCATCTAAATATGCTAACAGTTAACTAACTATGAACCCAAAAAAAACACAAGTAAAAGTAGTTGTGAAAAATTAGAATAGACTCTCTTCAACTCAGTGTCAAATTGGGTGGTGAAATGATTGAAGAAATAAAACTCAAAGCAAAGTATTAAACTCTTCTTTTCACAAAACTAGAGAGCGTTTCATCATCATGCTTCAATGCAACTAATTAACTATTGAAGATGGCAACATAATAAAATTCCACAAGAGTGATTCCAAGTTGCCATGTAAGAGAAATATGTTGTCATGGCATAGAAATTTGAGTTACAAGTAATCAACCATCAAAGGTAAAAGTTCAAGGAGATTATAATAGTATCTAGCAAATTGTGTGAAATTATTAGACATTATACTCTATCTACACAGTAAAAGGTTTGAAATTGTTTGTAATCTATCATGCCTCAATCTTGTAGAGTATCAACTTGATAGCATTGCATGCAACTTTATTTGTTACCATGATTTTTTATAAGGAATATCATTAATTATAAGAGAGATCATTTTTTTAGTCCTCATAATGTGAAATATATCATGAGGTAAATGTTTTGATGTTCATGTGGGTTTACTAACCATTTCATTTATATAACTACACTAATACCTATCAATATGGAAGACCTTGCCCTTCATTGTAAAATCCAAAATAGACATACACATTTTCAGTTGCATTATTAAAAACTTTTGTCAAGTTACTACCATGCATATTGCTTAGCAATCTAAAATAAATAAAAATAATATTAATATCCAATAAATTTCACATAAGTATTAGATAAAATTAAAAATGAATAATATGCAAAGCCTTTCAACGCACAGGTTTCAAACATCCTTAAAATAAATAAAATATTAAAATGAAAATTAAATCCACACTGTAATAACGTGACTAACCAAATGAAATAAATAAAAAAAATTATAATAATGTGACTAACCAAATGAAATAAATAAAAAAAGTGTATAAACATGAATTGAATGACTAACCAAATGAAATAAATAAAAAAATTGTATAACCATGAATTGAAGCCCTATTCGCAAGACGTGCCATTGAAAGGGAAAAAAGCAAGCATTAATAGAAAGAAACATTAAAAAAAACAAACAAACAAAAGCGGAACGTGGACAAAAACGCATCAACCCAAACTATTTTCAAAGAGGCGTGGATTCAATTTAATTTTAAAAAACCATGAACTCTCAATGGACGAGAGCGCAGGGATTTTATCTACGATTCCAGAGGAAGTAAGAGGCGGTAGAACTCTTGTAGCCGTTGAAGGGTGCGGGGAAATCTCTCCTATATATACCTATTAAGTCTTATCATTTGTCCAGCATCTTCCTCCTCATCTGTCCATATCACGTCTGGCTATGCTTCTGTGTGTTTGGCTGTCTGTGTGGTTTGAGTATGGGTTTGTGGGTCAAGGTCAAGGTCGAGTTTGTGTTTGAGTCAGTCATGGTTGTGTGCGATAGAGCAGGAGGCTGGCAACAGAAGGGCAGCGCAGTTGAGTTGCTTAACAGTTTTTTTGGGTTATGAAGTGCTATGTATGGATCAAATTTTATTTAATTTCAGTGTTTCTGTTGATAGATCTAAGTCCATTTCATAACCTTGTATATTTTTTCCCAGGGAAATGAAAGAAAGAAGGAAAGAAGGAAAGAGGTGGTTGAGGTTGCTGTTGTTCAAAGCCTACCTCGCTGATCCCGATTACCTTGCCGAAGAAATGAAATCGAATCCCAATCTGTATGCAAAGATGTCTCTGTGTCTGTATGTCTCTGTTTCTTTAGCCATTTTTATTGAATTTAAGGCTCTGCTTCCTCCTCAATAATTTCTATTAGATTTAATTTTCGTCAATAATTTCTATTAGATTTAAATTTTCCTTCATTGTTTCAATCGGCCTCATCAATCATTTCTATTAGATTGAATTTTCCCTTCCTTGCTTCAATCGGTTTCTGGCTCTAGCGTCACCAATTTATTCTGTGCGAATTCAAGCATCACTGGGTTTTTGAATCACTTCTCATAGCTCCCTATTGGGGTTTAATCTGCTGTGTTAGTTTAGTTTGTGGTTTAATCTTTTCTCCACAAAATTTTACCGTTAATGGCCTCTGTTTCCTCGTCAATAATTTTACCCTCATGTGTTCACCATGCCATTTCTATTACATTTACTTTTTCATTCATGGCTTCAATCCACTCATGTAACCTGTGGTTTTTTTCGCTGTAACATGCCAGGTATTGTGGGTAGTGTGTCATTTTAACCCGACATTTTTTAGATATATAACCTACTTTGTATGGCGTTGTGTGCTACAGTAATCCATGTTCTCTGGACTGTTCGTTTCTGGGAAGCGCCATTTTGGTGTCTGGTTTTTGTGTCTTTGCTCCCAATCGAACGCTCTCTCTCTTTGTTCCAAATCAAAGACTCTGTGGGTAAAATTTAATGGTCAAAATTTGTAGGTTGATAGAAGAAGACACCAATGGATCTGGACCTCTCATCCCTTCCAGGGGATTCTCTGTTGGTTGCAATTGTTGAATTATCTTTCTATTGATAATCACAATCGATTTGGACTGTTCCAGAAGATCCTCGCTATTTCTTGATTTTGTTATTCATTTCGATATACCATCTATCTCTTTGTAAATCTGACTATTCCAGAAGATCGAAGTAAATTCATTCATTTCGGCCTTGTGTTTGTACTTTCTTATGATTTGATGCACTTATAAGATTTGATGCACTTATGATTTGATGCACAGGAACCGCCAAGGTGAGAATTGTTATCTTCCAATGCGCTCTTGTTGCTGCTGTTACGCAAACCCTGGTTGGGCTATTCTATTCAGCTGCTCCAAATTCGTTTCAGGTACTCTGTTTATTTCCTGTGCTTCTTTAAATTTTATTCGTTTCAGGTACTCTATTTATTTCTTGTGCTTCTTTAAATTTTAGGTAATTTGTTGGTAGTGTAATTTTGTTGTTTTTATTTCATTTTCTTTAATTAGTTTAATCTCTTCAATTTTGATAATTAGTTTATGATATTTGGATTTAAATTTCATTTCTGTATAGCCTTTAAAATTTCTGTTGGTTGCAACAAAAATCACTTGTAGGAATAATTGATCACATTAAAAGTATCTTCAGCCAAGTCATTGTGCATGTTTAGGTAATTTGTTGTTAGTGTAATTTTGTTGTTTTTATTTCATTTTCTTTAATTAGTTTAATCTCTTCAAATAGCTTCCCGTCTTTCTTAATTTTGATAATTAGTTTATGATATTTCGATTTAGATTTCATTTTTGTATAGCCTTTAAAATTTCTATTGGTTGCAACAAAAATCACTTGTAGGAACATAATTGATCACATTAAAAGTATTTTCAGCCAAGTAATTGTGCATGGTTCTACGTAGGGTTCAGGTCCTTGGTTCAAGCCTCCTCCTCTGTTGTTGACGATTAGGTTGCAGCTACACATTTATTGACTTTTTGCATGTGTTACTTTCGAAGTTTTCGGTCGTCAAAAGGCAGAGTAATTTTATGAGCCTTTGTTAGATATGATATCGCTGGAATTATCCAGCCGATCATAATCGCAAACTTCTCACTCGTTTGTTTGAAATTTTTCACTCGTTTCTGTGAAGTTAATCAATTTGAACGTAAACCAAAGCCCTCAAAGGAGTGATGCCCTCCCTCCAGTGATGGGACGGAAGTCCATTTAACCGTTGCCAGAAGCACGTATTGTTTTGTTTTTCAATTAAATTTAGTGTGACTATTATCCACTCCTTTTATGAAGTTTTCAAATATTTTAGCAAAAAAGATTTCAGCTGGTGATAGTTTACGAAAATGTTTTCGAAAAGTTTGGGGAGGTTTTCGAAAATGTTTTCGAAAATTTTTTCAAAAATGTTTTCGAAAATTTTTTCGAAAATTTTGTTGTGTTTTGTGTTTGTATGTCATTCTTATTGGGCATTCCTGAATTTGTGTCTATCCAAATTGTTTTTTATTTTATTTTATTTTTTAA
>APFE030777870.1:0-12534 GCA_000404065.3 Pinus taeda
ACTTATAACAAGCATAGTTTTTCGTTTCAAGCTTGTGTAAACATGAAACCGAATCCAAGCAGAGTTCTCCATGGTTCAAGCTTGTGTAAAAATGAACCCATACTCGAGTCACCTTTAAGCTCTTTTCTAACTCGTAAAATATGAAAATATTGCCGAGTATTTTTTCCTTTTTGACTCGCTAAAGAGAATAAAAATGGAGGTCTTCTTTCAGCACTTTTATGACCACTTAAAGATGAAAAGATTGCCGAGTTGGTCCTCTCAACGCATTAAATGGAAATGAGAGGCAGTCGTCTTTAAACCCTTTTCTGACCGTGTAAAAAAACGAAAAGATTGTCGGACCCTTGTCGTTTCAGGTTCGTTAACGGTCACGAAGCGACGTGGTTTCGATCACTTTTTTACTTTTTTCAGATTGGGATCACTACTTATACTCCCCAGTCGTAATGATCGGGAGGTTCTTTCGAGTATTGTTTTATAATTTTTCAGGAACGAGAGACACAACTTTATGAAAAAGGACACCCCTGGAGTTTAGTTTTCCACTGTTTTTTCAAACTCTCTAAACATGAAAAGACGCCGAGTTCTTCCTTTTTCAGACTCGTTAAAACTTAATGACATCGGATTCCGTCGAAATGACGCCTCCCAAGCATATGTTATCCCTGTCAAGCTTGTCATCCAAAAATAACCAGGGTACTCGCCAGAAATGGTGGGGGAATAAAGGAACCAGAATTATCGTCGTGTCAACAGTATGTCGCTCTTGAACATGGCACTTGTCTGCATTTGTGTCTGGGTGGGGACATCTCATCTTGTGTTACATTTGCTCCATGGGTTTGGGTTATCTTGTTTGACCATTCATCTACTCATCCTCTTGTCACCATGACTCCTGATCATTTGATGTCAAATACTGCCAAGTCCATTGTCGTGCCGCCGATATGTTCAAGAGAAGTTGACCTCTGCAGAATACTCAACCTCCCTCTGATACCTCACACAAAACATTTTATCCTTCTCTGTCTCGTGTCAATGATGTGGGAAACTTTATGGCCCACCTTCGATCAAGGTCACTTCTTGTCGACTTCAGCTCATTATCTAGGAAGTTGACTTAGAGACTCCCTTCAGGTTTCTTGGAGCCTGCATGCCTCAATGGCAGGTTCTTCGTATTTGACCCGAGGTTTTCATCATTGGCCTCGATCGGATGATTCTACGGGCGTTTGACACCGGCTCACTAATTCACATGCCGTGGATTATACCTATAATACCTTGAGGACCATTGTCATTATTGGTGGTACCTCTCGTGTCTGTTAACAATTTTCATCATGGACTGGTAATCAGATGATATTCTCGCATGTTCGACTTCGACTCCCATATTCGCATGCTTGAACTTGTACTTTGTTCAGGTTGAGATGGAGTGCAAGACCTTGGATTTTGTCTGTTGAGATCCAGGTTGCTTTTTTTGGATTATTATCATCACTTCATGACTCATTCACGAGATGGCTGCAACCATGCTTGAGTCTATTCATTGATCCTCACTGGATGGCTGCGTCCATACCTTGGATCCAGATTTTTATGTACTCTGCTATGGATGGCTGCACCCATACCATGTACATCATGTACTTGAGATATCAGTTGTACTTCGTGCAGGTTCTCCAACGGCCGTGTTTTTAGTTGACCATGTTCTTGTAAAGCATTTCACCCCTCTCTCTCTTGGGCTTCATGCTTTAGGGGCATCTGTTACACAGTGTTTTGTCACCGTCCCTATTACCCCTTCTCCTGTACATTGGAGGACCTATTCCGAGACCTGTGAGAAGTGACATAAATTGAAAACACCTGCATTGTATCCCCTTGAGTATGTACTTCATATGCCCTGAAGACACCTTATGCAAAATACCCATAAATATAGCCCTTTTTCCATTGGTGTTGTTCCACAGTGTATCACTCGCGCCAATGGGGGAATCCTGAAAGAGGGCACGCCAGCTGGCGTCTGTATTCAGGTCGCACTAGGCCACCAGTTGGGTAAAGTTTTTAACAAATAAACTTCTGAAGGTTCCTTCTAACCTATTCATGAACTGATTCCAGTTTGAGTTAGTTCAGTTGGGCTTCGAATCTCCCAAGGAGGGAAGTAGTTCTCCACCTCTCATGGAAGCTTCCTAATGATAAGGACAATCCCATGAATCTTTTGGATGGTCTTATCTCCTTCTCCTATCTCTATATAAGCTTGTTCTTTTGCCTTTGACAAGCTAGTTAGTAATTCTACTCTTCAAGCTCCCAAATCTAAGTCCCAAAGTCTGAGAATTGCTAAGCTCATGTTACAAGAGGCCTTGTTCATCACCATAAGGCTATATCTTTAAGGAGGAGATCCATGTGCAAGTAATCAAGGAGAGAGAGGCTAGTTCCCCATCCCCTACAAGCTTTGCAAGGCATGTGTTGCTGATCACCCAGCCAAAGGAGGATTTGACGTCAGAACTTGGTTGTATTCTCTTTTGTTTATCAATAATAATAGAAGACTATCATTATGGTTCCACTCATGTTGTCTTTATAATGATGTTTGAGTTGTATCCTTTCTAACTGTTACATAGTTGCATTTCTTGGATTTTATGCTTGTATTTGTCTTGTTCTTTGCATGTGTAGGTGTCTGTTCATGAGGATTGTGAGGATTGTGACCAGCTGAAGCGAAAGAACGGGAGTGATGACTCTTCTACAAATACTAGCGTTGGATTCGAGGTAGGCCCTCATCATCGGTATTTACTTTTCAATTAGGAACCTACGTGTTAGCATTGTTTGATTGTTGCTAGACCCCATTTAGGCTAGTGGGATCACCTCTATCCGCAGAGGGGATTTACCTGTACAACACGAAGTGTAGGAGCTTTAGTGCTCCCACGCAATCCTTCTATCTGTAGTTGGATTCACCCAATCCTCTTCTCACATGGTTATCTTGTAAATATAATCAAGATCATCATCACTATCACTGTCGCGTACCGGTTCAATGTATTGCACTCCTTTGGCTAGATCTAGCGGTATTACTATGCGTAGTGACTTTTTTCAAACATAATTTTGTGCTTCTTTAGATTTATGACTCTGTTCATATCGGTGGCCCAATCTATTCCTACTAGCATGGGATAGAGATTACTGTCATCGACAATCTCTATTATTTCAAAATCCACCTGTGCACTCGCACCTTCAATATCTATTTTTACCCCTTGCAATATTCCCATGGGCAATATCTTTTGTTGGTTCTCCATTCGTAACTGAATAGGAGACCACTATAGCATGGGTCTACACATGCATTCCCATGTTTGTTTTGGCAATACATTCATGTCTGATCTGAGATCTAGGATTACCTGGTCCATTTCATACTCGTCGATTTTCATAGTCAACCTCATTTCCCTTCCTATGCACAATGCGTGCTTTCCAAGTTTCCAGACCACGTGCAGTTCTCCTGACCCCACGCACCTAGAGATAAATTCTTTTAGTCCTTTTACTGCCTTGCTATTGTGTAGAAGTTTCATGCATGTCTCCAGAAAGGTAGTCAGCATTGAAGGATCCATCCTTGGTTCTAGTTGATCCTTACTACCTGAAGTGGATGCCTCTGTGAAGCTCTTCTTAGCTTCCATGAATGTCTCCTTCACATGTTCCAAATCACATTCAGGTTCCTTTGTAGGAGCCTTGCAAACCCACAAACTTTTGTCTGACTTCTTACCTTTATCATCACCAATGGTCATACCACTCCTAGTAAGCATCATGTTTACGTTCGGGTCTTCTTCGCGTGGCTCAGACCTCATCATCTGCAAATTCTGAGTTGGAGGGGGCTGAATTACTACTTTTTCATGGAGTCTCACTATCAATGTAGGGTAGTCTTCTGCCTCATGATCAAATTGAGTACAGTACAAACATTATGTCCTCATCGAGTTTGTACAATGGGCAGCTGCTCAGTGCCCTTTCAATCTTGTAGCAGTCCGAGCAGAGTTGGAAGGTCTCTACATGAAGATCTTCACACCGATAGAGTGACTCGAGGTTGAGTCACAATTTTTGTGTTGGGGGCCTGTTGGGCGCAGGATACCCCAAGGCACATTTTGGGGCTTAAAGCCTAGGTTTTGACTAAATCTGATGTAAAGACTCCACATTTTGTGGGTGCAAAGTGCGAACTTGTAAATGAGTCATAGGGTTGCCTGCCCTCATTTTTGTAATGTAATGTCGGCTTTAGAGATCTACCCATGATCTGCGGACCATGGGATTATATAAATAGAGTGAGGCTCTAGATTGTATGTAGGCATCTAAGAAGAATAGATTGATGATGAAGAATTGAGTCTTATCTAAGTGTAGAGTTGATTCTTTGGGTCGTAGACACAAAGGCCTAGTAGTCAGCAGCTGAGTGCGCAAACCCCTGCAACTAAGTGCACAAGGTGAGTTAAGTTTGTAACCAATTGGAGAAATAATAAAGAAGAAGTTTCATATCGCTTCTGTGTATCTTTTTCTTGTTTTTTACATTGAATGTGTTGGGTATAAACTGCATTTCTATTGTTTATATAATGTGTGAACTTATATGATTTTTTTAATTAAGTGAATATAAGATAAACTATCTATTTATGCGAAGTTAACTAACAATTATAAGAAGATAATTAAGATCTGTGGTGTAACTTTGGGAAATAACATAGATCACTGCCTTAGAAGCGCAAAGTCACCTCAACCCCTGGTTAGGGTTGTGTGAAGGCAATTGTAACAGATCGTAAAGGTCTCGCAGGTTAGGACAGTGCACGAAGTGACCTGTGTGAAGCTATTCACAGTTGGACTAAATTGACCCATCAGTCATCTCAAGGGAGCATAAACTTGGTTCCAACATCCTCCCATACTGCTTCAGGTGAGGCCTCAGTCCACGCTCCGCAGGATGTTGTCGAAAGGGCCAGTAGTGTAGGGATTTGTTTGGCTAATTAACTCCAAACCTAGGTCAAGCCCCATCAAGTCAATAGTTGACTAAAGGTCAGGGTGTGTTGGGCCAAAGACATGTTTTTGAGATAACTAATCCATAAAATCAGACATTTTGGAGAGGTGATGCCTCGATCTTTGCAAAGGGATAATGAAAAATTGTTTAAGGATGTTGATTGATCTAGTTTTCAGACCTTTTGAGTGGATGTGACAAAATGACTTGTAACACACTATTACACTAGTGTTGTCACTTTCATCATAGAGTACATCCTAAGTGACACACTTGGAGGAGGTTGTGTACTCAATGTTCAATGTTGTGTCATCAATTGTTTTGAGTGTGTGTGATTGCTCATAAATAAATTCCTGGTCTCACATCTATATCATTAATCCCACACTTAGTCAAACTCTATAAAGTTCCTTCCCGATGAAATGGACTTCACTTAACCTCTTGGAATTGTGCATTGCGCAATGTCAACCCTCAATCTCGTCACTTGCCTCTTGTAACTATGAAATGCATAGTTCCTCCATCCAAGGATTGTGCATTGTGCGGTATCATTTCTCAACCTTTCCCTTTTAACCTCCACAACTATGAAATATACCTTTCCATTTAATCTCCTACTACACATTGCATAGTGGAAAGCCTCAAGATATCTCATTAACTCCCTAAGCTATGCAATTCTATAATCCCTAAGCCTCTCTTTCTCCTATACTACGAATTAGGAAACTTTGAGGCTCAAGACTACCTGATTGAGCTTGTCAACTACATAGTCATATTTCCTGAGGCTCCATAACTATGGATTACGCAGTCTTAAGCTTCAATCCATCGTGCATGGCCCCTAGAAATATGCACTGTGAAATCCATAATTCTTCCTCCTTATGCAATGCCCAATCCTAGCTCAATCAATCATTTTCATGAAACAAGCTAGATTAGGAGATCTCAAGACCGATGTCATCTTGTCATGAGTGGGTTCCACTTGTAGGTACTACATCTTGACATGACAAGATGACGATTAAAGAGGAATATAAGGAGATAATATTAGAAGACACTTGTGAATCTGGAACCATGAATAAGTCATCCACCAAGATGATGAAGGGACATTATCTTACCACAAAAGCTCAAAGATCTAGATTCCATGTAGACTCCCATTAGGGGATTTTTGAGATCTAAAATGGGCCTCCTAAAGAAATTATAAAATAATAGTGGAAATAATAAAATAATATTAGATGACATCATCAAATTTTAGAGGGAAAAAAGGAAAAAATATTTTTTCAACTCGTATTTTCAATTTATCTCCCTATGGATTTACTCAAATTTCAAGCGAAAACACTCGTTGGATGCATAATTTTATTTCTAATATAAGGAGTGCCCATTTTTCATACTTTTGATGGACCTTGCTACACAAAAACTAAGAAATACATGAAAAACATGATTGCAATCACGTTTTTTCATGTATTTCTCATTTTTCGAGTAGCAGGGTCCATCGAAAGTATGCAACATGGGTACTCGTTGGATGAGGAATTAAATTTTTCATCCAATGAGTACTCCCGCTCAAAATTTGAGTAAAAATATAGGGATATAAGTTGAAATACAAGTTGAAAAAGTAGTTTTATTATTTTATTATTTTTTAATCTTTTTACCTTTTACTCCAAAAATGGTGAGTCATCCCCCATGGTTGACATCATCATCTTGAATCCTATTTGTTCTTATAAAGTTTATTTTGGTTGTACATTTTCTTAGGATACCCATTTTAGACATCAAAAGTCCCCTAATGATATCAATCAGCCCCTTGGAGGATGAAGATGAAGCACATGCAAGATCCATTAGGGATATGCAAAGAAATTAGAAAAGGGAGGAGTTTGGAAATGCCACATCATCATGAAGTTCTAAGTCATCATTTTAACAAGTCATCTCAAGATTCACATGTGTTATAGTGTCTTGCCACATCATTTTCGGAATGTAATTGTGTAATTTCCTAAAATGAGAAAATGTAAATGTATGGAAGAATAAGGGCCCCAGATGAAATATGAAGAGTAATTATTGAGTTCTAATGTTGTAAGAATTTGAAAATTCATTCTAGAACCTCAAGAGTCATGAGAGTGATGAAGAGTCACATGGGAGGTGGAGAGTCGCCACATTTGTTATAAATAAACCCTGATAACTCAAGAAAAGGGACTTTTTGGACTTGAACTTTCACCTTGGCTTCTCTAGCTTGGCATAGGAGAGAAGATATTTCTTTGGAGGAGAAAGTTGTGACTGAATGCTCCACTATTGGGGCTAGCGTGGCAATATTGTACTTGTATATATTGTAACTTCCACTTAATATATTAAGCTCATTGAGCCAACACATTTTCATGGATGTATTTTGAATATCATAAGTCTATTATTTATATGTTTGCGGTATGTGTTTTGTTCAAATGTACAAAGGAAGTTGAACTATTTCGGTGGCTTTGGTACTTATCTTGTTAAAGATGTGTTGTATTTGGTTTTATGTTCATCTTTGTCTTCTAAACTACTTTATAGGTTAACTAACAATCATATTATTCACTTGTGCATCTCTTTTAAGATAATACTATTACTTTTTTCTAGAGGTTTACTCTCTTTCTCCTTGTCATGAAAGTACCTTATATACATCACAATTGTATGCCTCATACTGTGATGGTGGTTTGGGTAAAAGCAGGAGCGTTAATCTCCCAAACTGTGAGATTATATCTTCTAATTCTATTTCCAGGTGTGATTGTTGGTTCAACGGGCTCTCTGTCATCCACAGATAACCTTGGAGCTTCCACTAAGTTAGTAGACTTCTCCAAAAACCATAGAGTTTCGATAAACGTCCACTAGTCCGGATCTGGTGGTAATATAAACCATAACTTAATAAAAATTTTAAATCCACATTTTAAAACACATTGGCATCTCTTCACCGTTGATCTATTCAAGATCCAACGAGCACACCTTTCCCCAACTTTGAACCTGCTCCATGTCTGTCAACCGTCGATCTCACTCCACCAAATATAACGGCTCATACGCATATCGGTCAGCTAATTTGTGCGCTCCAAATCCACTCGAAAAAGTGGTTTCCCTCTCTTTCCTCGTTACTACGTGTCACCATATGTATGGAATCAGAGACAACAAGGGAAATACCACTTATCGCCTTTCTTCCACCCGATATCCACTTGTGGATTTATCCAACCCGCTTCAGCTCATTAACTGTTGATTAACTTCTCTGCCTGAACACCATTGATTTGTCTTGGCTGAGATCTAACAGTCCAAATTAAATATTCACGCGATGTGTCCTTGGTCTCCCTCCATTGATCTCGACCATCTGTTCCACACACTCAGGGTTCACGAGAAACATGGTTGAAAAACATAGAATCTAACGCAGTCAATATCATTTCCTTCCATCTCATAGAATACTAATTAACCCTCGAATTTCAAAATAAACACAGAGGTTTCAAAGGATATTATTCTTTGGGATTTGATAGGGAATTTAGCATTCAGGTACATAGAAACTAAATTTTCCCAATCTACTAGATTCACTCCAAGAAAGCCATATTTCTTTAACAGTGAAAATCCCTTTACAATAGTGTGAAAATTACATAAGTACCGGTTCATCCTAACAACCAGATCCTAATTCAAAGGCTAAAATTTATTAACCCTATCTAACATGTGAGGCATTCTCCTCGAGAATCTCCACTACAACTAACTAACTAAAACTTATTACATCATGATCAAATCCTATATTCTAGCTCTATGCTTAACTGGAAAAACATGGAAATTGATGGTGAAAGGATCCCACTCTTTTGCTTGTAATAGTTTTCTTTAAAATTTTTGGAATAATTCTTCAAGTTTTCCTTCAAGCCTTATGCTCCTACATCAGACTCGTGAGGATGAAATTCTTCATGGGCTCCTGACCATGAGCTTTTCTATAGAACTACCCAATTTCTATAGCATGTTTTTTGTTACCCAAGTAGCTTCAGCAATTACTTGATCCTTCCATTTGAGCAAACACTGAAAGTACTCCTGTCCTCTAGTTTACTTGGACACTTTCTTGTCTAAAATCCTTTCTGTCTATAATTCCTTTGTTGTAGGTAACTGTTTTAGCCAGTCAATTTCCTGTGTCTCTTGGTTTTCTTTTGTATAATTTGCAATTTCACCTTCATACTTGTACAAATCAACAACATTGAAAATTGGATATATTCCAAAATCAGGGGGTAATTCAATTTCATATGCATTTGCAGAAAATTTCCTTAATACTCTGCATGGTCAAATTATCTTGAACTTCGATTTGTTATACTCCCTCTTTGGAAATCTTTCCTTCCTTAGGTGTGCTAAAACCAAATCCCCAACTTCAAAGTTTAGTTCTCTTCTTCTCATGTCTACTTTGTTTTTGTACTTGATGTTGCTACCCTGCAGCTGTTGTTTCACCTGTTCATGTATTGCTTGTATTTCTGACGCAAAATCTTCTACCTCTACACTTCTCATCTCATCTTTTCCCAAGTTTCTTAACTCAGACACTCCTCTTGGATGCATTTCATAAACTGTATGGAATGGACTCTGCCCTGTACTCCTATTAGGTGAGTCATTATATGCATATTTAGCCTGTGCCAATACTTGATCCCACTGCTTTGGATTTTCAGTAGTAAGACTCCTTAAAAGATTACCGAAACTCTTGTTCACAATTTCAGTCTGTCCATTAGTCTGTGGATGATAAGCAAAACTGAAACTCAATTTAGTTCCCAACTTTTTCCATAGTGTCCTCCAAAAATGTCCAATAAATTTGGAATCCCTATTTGAGACAATACTCTTAGGCAACCCATGCAATCTTACAATCTCCTTGAAAAAAAATTTAGCAATGTGTGTAGCACCAGTAGTTTTATAACATGCAATAAAATGTACCATTTTTGAAAATCTATCCACTACAATAAAAATTGAATCATTTCCTCTTTAAGTCTTTGGTAAGCCCAAAACAAAATCTATACTTACCATATCCCAAGGCCTATCTGGAATTGGTAATGGAACATACAAACCTTTGTTTTGGCTTCTTCCCTTTGCATATTGATAGACTTTGCAAGTTTTCACATACTTTTTCACTTCAAATCTCATTTTCGACTAGAAATAAAATCTATTCAACTTTCCATAAGTCTTATCTATACCAAAATGTCCTGCAAGTCCACCACTATGTTTCTCTTTGATTAAGTTCTCCCTCATAGAACAAGTTGGTATGCATAGCTGATTTCTCTTAAACAACAATCCATATTGTAAGAAATAGTCCAACCATTTATTCCTATCCATCAAAATAGGATTCTTACAAGCTTCAAATGCCTCTTTAAAATCTAAATCTGTCTCATACAATTCTTTAAGAAAATCAAAACCCAACATTTGAATTTGACTCTCTTGAAATAATATATTTCTGCTACTTAAAGCATCTGCAATTTTGTTTGATTGGCCATTTGTATGCTTCAATACAAAAGGGAAACCCTAAAGATAATTTACCCATTTGGCATGTTTCTGGTTAAGCTTTGGGTGCTGCATAATATACTGCAATGCATGGTTATCTGAATAAAGTATGAACTCTTTTGACATTAGATAATGTCTCCACTTCTTCAATGACTGCACAGCTGCATAAAACTCTTTATCATTAGAAGAGTACTTCTTCTTTGAATCATTCATATTTTCACTAAAATAATATATAGGTCTATCTTCTTAACTTAAAACACCTCCAATAGCTTCTCCACTGGCATCACATTTCACTTGGAAAGGTTTACTAAAATCGGGTAGAACCAAAATAAGTTTTTCAATGATTTTCTTCTTCAATGGCTGAAAATTATTTTTTTCTTCAACAGTCCATCTAAATGGTTGTTTATCGTTCTTTATAGTCTCAACAATAGGAGCATTGATCTTACTAAAATTCTTTATGAATTTCCTATAAAAACTCGAAATACCATGAAAACTTCTTACCTCAAACATACTTTTAGGTGAAGGCCACTCCATGATTGCCTTGATATTCTTTGGATCCATCTTCAATCCTTCAACGGAAATAAAAAAAAAAACTCAAATACACTAATTCCTCTTTCATGAATGAACATTTCTTCAAATTCAACAATAATTTCTCTTGCTATAACCTTTGTAAGACATAGTTCAGATGTCTCATGTACTCCTCTTTAGGCCTACTATAGACTAATATATTGTCCATATATACTATTACAAATTTGCCAATAAACTCCTTAAGAACTTCATTCATGAGTCTCATAAACATACTTGGTGCATTTGACAACCCAAAAGGCATTACTCTCCATTCATACAATCCTTCATTTGTCTAAAAAGATGTTTTCCACTCATCCCCTTCTCTTATCCTTATCTGATGATACCCAGTCTTAAGATAGAGTTTTGTAAAATACTTTTCTCCACTCAAAAAATCCATCAAATCATCAATTCTAGGTAAAGAAAATCTATACTTGACTGTAATTTTATTGATGGCTCTTGAATCAATACACTTTCTCTGGCCTCCATCTTTCTTTGGACTCAACATTGTTGGTACTACACAAGGACTCAAGCTTTCTCTGATTAGTCTTTTGTCACGCAGTTCCTGAACCTGCTTTCTGACCTCTTAATTTTCTATGGGAATCGTTCTATAAGCTACTTTGTTTGGTAGATTTGCTCCAAGAATAAAAAATATATGATGGCTTATTCTTCTAATGGGTGATAACTCATTAGGAAAATCATCAACAGTGATATCACAATAGTTGTCCAACATTTCTTGAATTTCAATGGCTAAATCAGAAACTTTAGTAGAAGTCATTATTACCTTGGGCTTGCAAATTACAACAAATTTATCTCATTTTCTTCAAGCTGCTGTAAGTATTCCTTTCCTCCTAGTAATAGAGTTTTTGGATTAGTCTTCTTTCCTGATGCATGCTCTTCTTCCATAAGTAGCAATGTATGATTGAAACCATCTTTACCAAACTTGTAGGTGTTTCTTTTTCCCATCATGCATAGCTCCTCTGTCATATTTCCAAGCTCTCCCAAGAAATATGTGACACGCATCCATGGGCATCACATCACATAAAATTTTATCCTTATATTTTCCCAACTGAAACGCCACTTCACACTGTTCATTCACTAACAACTGATGTCCCTTTTGTAACCATGACACCTTGTAAGGTGTTGGATGTCTCATTATCTTCAAATTCAATTTCTCCACCACTTCCATAGAGACCAAATTATCAGTGCTACCACTATCAATAATCATCTAACAACATTTCCCTTGAACCTTACACACTGTTTTGAACAAAGTCTTTCTTTGTGATGGTTCAACTATCTCCTTTGCTAACTTGAGAAAAACTTTATTGACTACCAAAGATTCTCCTCTCTCCGGTACATCTTCTTCTTCTGCCACTGTTGTTGCTTCTTCCTCAACTTGAGCAACAATTTCACTCCTCTAACTTGTTCCTGCATTCTCTGGGCACTCAAAAGCTTGGTGTCCCCATTTATAACATCTGTAACATCTTACTTCTCTTTCTTTGCCTCCTCTTCCTCTAGAAAAACTCCCTCTACGACCTGCACCACCTCCTATGGTTTCATGCTGGGTTGAGCTATTGCTAGCTCCATCTCTAGGTGTTGTAGAT
>APFE030777875.1:0-61520 GCA_000404065.3 Pinus taeda
ATTTTTCTTGCTAACTTGAATGCCTTCTCCAATGAATCAGGTTCCCAAAGGCGAACCTCATGTTGGATATTATCCTTTAAAGTCCCTATGAACACATCAATCCTATGCTCCTCTTGAATATCTTTTACCCTTATGTTCAATTTTTGGAAGTCCTCAATGTGCTCCATCATTGAACCCTTTTGTTTGAGATTTATCAATTGGCTAAAAAAGGTGTTGCTTTTCATATCCTCATAATGTGCTATCATTTCTTCCGTAAAAATTGCCCAAGTGACAATTTGTTTATGAGAGAAAAGGCATCGATACCATACAAACTGATTTGGCTCCAAATATAAAGTTGCAATACATACCTTTTGTGTGTTTTGCACATTATGGAGATCGAAAAATTGCTCCATTTGTAGTATCCATGTTACAGTATCCTTGCCCTCAAACTTCCTCATATCGATCTTTGAAACATCGTGGGTCTTCAATCCAACGTTAGAGTCTATGAAATCATGATTAACGTTTATTTTGTTCTCATCATGAGTTTCTATTACTACCCTTTCTCTGTTCATAAACATTTCTTGTAGCAACTTTGTCAAATCTGTCTTCAAATCATCCATTTTGCATTCCATCTTAACTTCCACGTTATTCATCTTAGCTTCCAAACCATCCATATTAGCTTCCACGACATTCATCTTAGCTACCATGCGTTTCTTTAAACCATCCATTTTATCTTCCACGTCTTTCTTTAAACCATCCATCTTAACTTCTATTACTTTTTGTGAGAGTTAATTTTGTTGCACTTGGTCTCATAATTTTGATATATCATGTTGCATTTCTTCCTCTTCTTCATGATTCATGCTAGAGCTTGCAGGTTGCTTACTAAGTGTTTCCATTTTATTTATTTGGGGCATCAATTAATGCTAACAATGCTTCACTATGCCATGTGGATTACTTCAAACTAATTTTTCAAACCAATCTTATGCAAAATTTAAAAAAAAAAGACTACACACCTTTTTTCACTTTGTAAGAGCTCGATATTGAATCTATTGTATCTCTGTAACTGGGGATCTCCAAGATCTGAAATTCCGTCCTGTGGTAGCCCTCTGAGTCCTTTTTCTAACCCTGCAATTCTAATCAAGATTGGATTCTCCAAAGAAGAGTTATGCTATATCTCCCACGGTGACTTTATTATAAACTGGTTCAGTAGAGTGAACTTGTACGAAGTACCACATGTCACTATTTCAACCTTAGTACCTGAAACTGATATACATAAAACTATAAGCCGTCCACTTTCTGAAGATTCTTATGAAATTTCAATTTGATGCTCAGAACAAAAGTTATGATGATTTTCCCTTGGTCACCCATTTGAGATATAATTCAGGATCGAGAAAAAACCCTAACTTCCTTGGATCATATCTCTGAACATTTAGTGAGAAAAGATTTGAAATTCTGACTTGAGGTTCAGAGCAATTTTGGCTCAAATGGGGTTTTTCTAAGCTTCGGAAATGTTACAGAAGAAAAGTTATAGAAAAAATTCCACAATGACCTGTTTGGAGTAGCGAAACCCTAGAATCCAAGGCTCTGATACCAAATGTTATGCGACTAGCTCACAAAATAGAGAAAAAGATAGATGAACGTCTTCAAAATCAGCCTCTTCGAGGGAGAAACCTCCTTTACATTACACAAATGAACAATTCTTGGATGATACAAAAGACTAAACCTCCTTTCTATATATAGGAGTCTAAGGGGTCACAATATAATCAAAGTCGACATAACAGTAATAACATAAGAGCACAACAATAACAATAGTGGGTTTCTATGGGGCACACTAATAAAAATACGGGAACAATGGGGGCACCATAATAACAATAAGGGATACAATGACAATAGTAATGGGGGAATCACTAGTATTATAGGGGCCTAACACGATATTTGGCCAAGCACGCGATCTATAGAGGAACATAAAAGAAAAGGAACCGAAATATTTAACAAAGGAAATGGGTTCCCACACATGAGTCCAAATAGTCTAGCGCCTTAGGGCTAAGCCTTAGGTCACATCCCCCCGGTCATATGATAAGAAATGCATAAAGGGGCTAAACCAAAGGGGGCCAAAGGAGATCGGGACTCGCTATTCTGTAATGCCTTTAAGAGTAAAATTCTCTATGCAGTAAAGTCTCAGTAGTATGGTACAAAACTTTGAATGCATATGGGTCTGCAGCTGCAGTATTAAATGAAGGCATGGAGTAGTGGTAAATCAGTATGGGGGCTCAGGAAGACTTAATGCCTCAGCATGGAGCTCCACTTAGTCATACAACGCAGGACTACTGGGTCAATCTTCACTTTTGCTCTATGACAAGCCAACATAGTTGATCTACCAACTCTAGAGAGTGGAAAAGCTAGATAGTTAAGGCGAAAGCGACAAGAATTGACCGAGCAGCAAGAAAGGCACATCATGATAGAGACATGGCCTCATCAAGAGAAATCTTAGAAATGGCATAGGGATACTTCCTCCATCATCATCTAGTTTTCCTTTCCTTATTATTTATATAATTTTTGTTTATTATGTAAGTCTTGCACTTTAAATAAGGAATCAAATCCTGATTAGAATCATTGTGTGCAGCAGAGCTATCACACACCAAGACAGCTAGTCAAATCGGACAGCTGGCCCTTGGTTGAGATATTTTGTTACTATTAAATCAAATATCCCCCTCTTCTTATAAATAGGGGGAAGAAACACTTAGAAGAGGTTCCAGAATTCAGCACCCGAGAGGTCCAAATTCTGTGATTCCGCTTTTGGTTCTACTTGCCTGTTCATGGGGGACTTGAGTGATATCTTGCTAAATGTAATGGGCTGGTGATTTGGACTCGAGGATTAATGAAATTATCTCTGTCGATTCCTATCATAGCAATGTGCAATATGTTTTCTCCTTTGTTTATCACTTCATGTATGTTTTTCTCCATCTGAAATAGTGTACTGAGGTTGTGGGTTTCACCCTTGTTCATGGTTGTATATTTTGTTGCTCAGTAGTAAAAGTACATGTGTTAGTTACATATTTACTTATGTACCTGTAATTTGCACATATTTACTTAATGTTATTTGGTGGTAAATGTATCCATGATTAGCGCTCCACGGTTTCTGCCATTCCACCTCTTCAATCTTCAATGCTTATCCTAGAACATTGTTGCTTAGGATTATGTTTTGTTTACAAACCCATGCATCAAATTCCCTCCTTTCTTTCCTCCTCTTAATGTTAATACAATGCCAATATTAAGGTTGCCTGTTGTTGTGATCCAGCCACCAGAATAAGTCATTCCTCTTTGAGATGAACTAGATCTACCCCCTGTGCATTTAGATCCTTGTATGTGTTTGAGTCTACTATAATGAAAGACTATTGAACCAAGCCCCATTTATTCTCTTTTTCAAACTATGTGACAATTGGAGTGCAATAGAAAGCCCTACTCATAGTATCCAAAACACTCCTCTCTGAAGATGTCATAGGCTTTGGTCTACAATCAACCCAGAGGCTGTCTTTGGGAAGCTTTCTATATCTCTTGAAGCACTTGTGCTACAAGTGCTAGAAAAAGTGACAACATCTTTTTGGAATTGTTGTGAGGGAACAGATTAGAATATTTTTCCCTGGGTACGACAAATCTTTACATTCCCTATATTAGGTGAGCAAGGGAAGTGTGGGTTGAAGATCTCTCACCTTAGCGACTCCACTATTTCAATTTTATGGTAAACATCCTGACGACTCCACTCTCTATATATTTGTTTGATCATCCTCACTTTCATGCAGCCTCATACTCGCTCTGATGCTAAACAACAGAAAATTCCACTACATTTGAACTTGAAGTCACTCACTTATAGGGGTTTTCAAAATGGGTTCCTAGATTGAATTCTTGGCCAACAAATTTGCCCCACTGGATTCTTCTTCTATTGTTGGTTATCCCAATCAAGTCCCTTCATATCTGGAATGGTAGCCCTATTTATCTAGGTTCAGTGGAAACACAGACAAAAGACCAGACCAACGCCTCAAAGATTTTCATGAATGCATGGAACAATAGGGTATTGTTTTTGAAGATGTGAAAATGAAGTTGTTCATGCATTCTTTATAGGGAGATGCTAAAGTTTGGTATAAAACAATACCTTGTGGAAGCATATATTATTTAAAGAGCTTTCACTTAACATTCAATCGGTATTGCAGAAAATATTGTCCACTGGGTGCTCTATGTGAAGATTGGTGTGCACATTATAATATTGAAAATATTTCTGAGGTTAATGATCCCGCTGAAGATGTTTGTGAGACTCTGTTCCAAGAAGATATCTACTCACATCGAGAAGCATTACCTAGTGATCAAGAAAGCGGAGAAAGAGACAACATCGAGTTGCAAACAAACCCTCAAAGATCTTATATGGCTGAAGTTGATAATTCTCCTTCTTGTGATGTGTATGATTCTGATGGAGAGTTAAGGGATGCAGAAACACAACATTATCAGTTATGGGAAGCTGCACAAAAAGAGGAGGCCCACAAGGAGGTTGACAAAGAGGATCCAATTTACGACCTACATCCATCAAATGGAGAATCAGTTCAAGAAGTTGATATTAAAGTTGATGAACGTTCTCCTATTTATGAAATATGATTCAAAGGAGGATGAGATGGTTGCAGATTGTTAAAAGGATCCACTTACAAACAAGTGGGGAGAAGACTACCAATAGCAGCTCCTTAAAGAGGAGCCCAAAGATGAAGAGCCAAGCGGTGACTATGGATGCTTGTTGTAGAAAGATTCCTCCCTGGAATTTGTTCAAGAAAGGGAGACATCTATAAATTTTTCTCATCATTTCCCTGATCCAATAGCTAACTACATGGAATCCTTCTTTGACCTGCAATAATATACATCAATTCCAAGGTATGTGTCAAACCTTTGGTCTGAAGCTCTTATGGGGTGCATGCACATGTTAGCCTTTGATTATCAAGAACACAACCCCATTATAAGGTTCAAAGAGGAGATTAAAAGGGTTGAGCATCAACTACCAAGTTGGGGCACATATCAAATTTTTTGTCCAAAGCTTTTTTATGGTACATGCCTGTTTTTGTTGAATTCCTAGAGAATGAAGGCATAAGGATCAACACCCAAATGATGACCTGGTTCCATTGGAGGGATGAACTCACTTAGGTGAATTGATGCCCAGTACATAAGTATGAACTGCATATAAATAAGATCATTAGCTGACCATTTATTTTCCAATTGTTAGAATTTACTTTTCTGCATTTTAGTTTGATGAGGAAAGGACTCCCTGCAAGTAAAGTTCCATGGAGATTTTCTTGTTATATAAGTGCATTATAATTTTTGACTCCATGCCCAATGGTGAAGGCTACTAGTCTACAAGTTCACAACACCTTGCCAGCAAGGCATTGTCCCCAGGTGGAGCCAATGTTGTCACCCTATGCAAAATGTGTTTTCAGTTGCTAAAAGAGGACAAAAGAGCATAGAGGTTTGCAACCGTCTTCCAAGCCACAAAACCAAACAAAGCTAAAATGGACCCTCTCCATTGAATAGAGCTCAGAATTAACTTTCCAACAATATATGGAACTCCCTAAATGGACTCTGAAATCAAAAGTTAGAGCAGATTGAAGTTGCCCTTTTGAAATCCAAAAAACAAAGAGAAAATGACTAAGGGTAGGGTCCCAACATATCAGAGGTCGCAAATCAAAGGTGCTAACTCATTGCAAATTGCATATCACAACATCAGGCAACATGGCATTTGGCGCTTCATGTAGCGTAACTCCGATATCAGCTATCGCACATTGACAATTTCTCATCAGTGGCACTAAGCGCATATCGACGATCCAATGAGTCAGGGAAAGCACATCAACAATCGACGATCGCAAAAACACAAACATATTACAAGTCGGCAATCGACGATTCTAGAAGTGCTAATTATGAAGAAATTATGGGAAAAGAACGTCGATAGTGTTAAAGCGGCGAGAGGACCAAAAACAATTTAACAAAGGAAATTAGTTGCAAAACCAGAAGAGGGCTAACTACATGACAATTGAAGTGCAGCAGAAAGCCCTACTCATAATATCCAAAACACTCCTCTCTTAAGATGTCCTAGGCATTGGTCTACAATCAACCCAGAGGTTGTCTCTAGGAAGCTTTCTTCTGAAGCACTTGTGCTACAAATGCTAGAAAAAGTGACAACAAGATCTAGGTATTGGGGAATCCAATCATGTTTGGATTGCTTAGAGGCATGATGTGGACCAGTGGTTCATATGGGATCCTGATATTAGTTTGCAGATGTCTCTATAGTAGAAAAGTGTGGATTTCTTGAGGGCAAGAAATCTTGGGGCGGGAGGATTTGTAATGTCCCAATTTTTATTTTTCTCCATAGTACAATGAGGTTGGATTTCCAAGGAAGGTGATGGTCAGGTCAGTGGAGCAGGTTTATGTCATCAGGGGTCCTAATGAAGTTTTGAGGAGTTTTTATGGGGTCCAATGGCATTCTCTTCGCATATTCATCATCATGAGCATTTTCGCACATATTATTTTTGGTTCCATGACTTTCTGATAATTCCCATAAAACGAGGTTATTATTGAGCATAACTTAATTAATTACACTCAAGGTGGCATTCCGAGAGGAATATTTGACAAAACACCTTAATGTAATAGCTCGTTGGAATAAGAATGAGAAGATTGACAAGATGGGATGCTGAGAAGTGCTTTCTGGTGGTCGAAGAGAGTATGGTGGGTGATTTACCATTTTCCTTGATTAAAAATGACTTTAATTAGTCATTTAATTAAGGAAAAATAATTTATTGGAGGAAATGGGCCAAAAGTGACTTAAGTGAAATAAATTTAAATTAAAAGGTCACTTAAGATAAATTCAATGAAGGAGGTTCTGGAATAATAATGAAATAAGATGCTTCTAGAGGCTTGGAGATCTATCCATCATGTCTATAAAGAGGAGGAGGAGGTCATTTGGAGACATCTTGGATTTGATATTGTTTCTTGTATGACAGGTTGAGAACCCGGTTCTCTACTCCATTGGTAGCCCCAACACGAAAACCCTCGGGTGATTCATTTGAGATTGGGTGAGTACCCATCTCCCCTTGGTGAATTCATCCAGAATTCATAGGAGAGCTTAGCAGTATAGTTCAGTTCAGTTTGGAGGGCCAGCATAGAGGTGAAGCATATTATCTTGGAAGCCATATTTTCATCTCAACTATTTTTTATTGTATGTGCATGTAACCCCAGTGTATATATTATGTATAAAGATGAGATTATTTTTGCTCATTATTGTTATTTACAGTTCTATGGTGTTGAATTTTACATGGAAATCTTCTATTTATGAATGAAAGTTCTGTGTGAAGAATTTTTGAGTTAGAATTTGAAGAAAACCCCAAATTGTTCCATTTGGGACATTACATTTTCATGAGTACGGGACAAAAAAGAAATAGAGTTCTTGGTTTTGACTCCTCCTGGGCTAGCTTACTTAATTTCTTGCTCAATTATCCAATGGACAAAAGGACTCAAGGTCTCTTTGTAAACACAAGGCAGAAAATAAAAGAGTTCAAAATTGATCCAACATAATCACTGAGCAGCGCTGCACTCAATCTTTGCTAAAGGATAACAACGACTGGTCATAAATCCACCCCAGGGTTACATTTATTATCAATCACTCTTTAATGTCCTGAATACAAACTAGATAAGGTAGTTTGTAATCATTCATCTTCAATATTTGCTTCAACAAACAACACACATAAGATCTACACAAAATATTACGACAATGTATTTTATAATGATCAAAACAAAGCATAAAAATAGTTGTAGAAACAAAATATTCTAGTGCTTAGATTCAAAGGTTGTTCTATTATAAAGGATTATATAAATGTTAACCTTGTGATGGAAACTCACACCTGCGACTATGATGACTTATATGCAAGCTATGTGTAGGGTTTATAAACTTTTTAGTGCCACAAACTCATATATCAATAAAGAATACAAGTCATGAAGAATCTCTTACAAACTTGATGGTAAATGATATTATGTTGGAGTACTTAAGCCTAGATTAAGAAAAACAATCTCTTTGTTATCATCTCATATGCCTACAAATCAAGTTTATTTTAGATCATAGTCATCTGATCAAGGTTTATAACTTCATAACATTAAGGTCCTTTTACAATATTAACTGTGAAATACTCAACATATAAGAAATTCCCACATTCCTTTGTATAGAAAACAAAATACCATTCGTATAAAAATGAAACTTTAAGGAATAAGGATGGAACTCAACCCTCAAATCATATCACAACCTTAGGTGTCATAAACTTCCAAATCTAAATACATTCATTCTTACATTCAAAGAATCATTTTAAACAAGCAAAACTAACAAATCCACACATTATCGTGATTTACTAGACTTTGGATCTAAGAAACAAATAACGATTCTACTCATTATACAAGCCACACTTTTAGATATAGGATATTAGTACTCATATCTATGCATTCAAACAATATATATGCAACAAAGAAATAGGTTGGGTTGGTGGGCCTAAGCCAACCAGCTCTTTGCCTCTAAAATACTAAATCACAGAGTGAAAGAGATTATAAATAACAAATAATAGAACCCAACATCATCCTTGTATTACGAAATCAACAGTCTTTTTACATGAAGCACAATAACATAGTCTAAGCCAATGGCCTTGAGAGTGGCTTACAAACTTAAAATAACAGCATAACGGAGTACTAATACCACTAATCTGGCCGAAAGCCAGTGTTAGCCTTATATATTGATCAAGATACAGAGAGAAACTAAAAGAGCCATGATTGGTTACAGAACAGAAGGTAGTGAGATCAAAATGATCTTCTATTTAAGTCGATGAGGTAACATTGTTTGCTGAAAGCTAGAATAAGTTGAAACAGTCTGGAGGAGGTCTCGAAGAAGGAATCCCCAAATATCAACCACGATCCATCGAACAACCAAATGGAAGGATCCATCCAGCATGCAAATCCCATGAAATACATCCACAAATTGACAATGTCCAACAATGCGCTCCACGAGCCCATATCACATGTGTCCATTGGAGATGATCTATACAACTCACTAGCCCTAGTTACAAGACTCACAACTTCATAAGTGTCTAGATCAATATGTTAACCCAATGTTGTGTGCAAAAGGGGTCATAAGAGTACAAAATGAAGGGCTAAAGGGGTAAAAAGGAGTATAATTGTAGCAAAAATATTCTCAATTACTAAGCCCAACATCTCCCCCAACCCCAAGATTTTGTGTGTGTTCACACAAAAAAATGAGGTTGATACCATACTAATAGATTCATGAAGTATTTATGTACAAAATTAACAAAATTTGGATGCCCTCCACACTCATTTTCCAATATTAATGTTTACCCCAACCATAATAAACCTTTGCATGTCTTTCAATTTCTTCTTCATATTTTTATTATGAGCTTGCAGGTAATAGGTATGCATATGCCACCTTTTGGCCTTCTTAGAATTTCTTTTGCTTTCACTCAAAAACCTCTCCAGTTCTTCTTGAAGCTCCTCATTCCTCTCTTTCAAGGTGGAATTATCAGATTTAATATGCCTATCAAGGATCTTATACTCTCTTATTCTTTGTTTCATTTTTCTAATCTTCTAAATCTTTTCCTTCAACTTTTTATTTTGTAATTCAAAGTGTAATGACTCCTGATAGTCAGTTGCAAACTCACAGTCACAAACAAGTGGAATTGCATAGGTTGTATCCTCATATAAATACAACATCAATTTAGCATTTTTAGAGGTAGGATTCCTTTCACAAACAAAATAATGATCAGTAGCTGTAAGTTTTGGAGGCGTCTTACCAGGACGTGGAGATTCCTCCGCAGGACTTACAACATTGAAAGGGACTTGATTACTAACAGGAAATTGCCATTCTTCTAGGGAAAAATATTATTGCATATCAGGTGACTCATTAGAAAAGTGAGGAGGGGATGCATGCGATGGGTTTGCCACTGGAATAATCTACTCATGAGATTTAGGGATGTCAATATAGGGTTTGTGAGAAATAGACTTTTTCTTAATCATACTTCTTGTCACTCTTTTCATAGGAACAAAATTTTGAAATATATAACTAGGTTCAGTCTTCATAATTACATATGTAATAATGTTTTTGTGTATTTGGTGTAATGAGAAAAAATAAATTTATTATTGTTGATCTTGAGACATGGCTTTCATGCTAAAAGAATTTTTTTAATAGGTCAAGCTCCCACTGAAAGCTTCTAAGTTGTTGTCATGTATGAAAGACCCATTTGGGGGATGTTATATATTGCAAATAAATTTATTTTAAGAGTCAAAAGACCCTCCATGACCTCGTCACAAGTGCTCAATAAGTCAACCATCAAAATAAGTTATAGACATATCTAGAGGAGATGTCAACCTATACATGATGACAAGTCAACTTAATGAAATGGGTAAGAAGACTATATAAAGAGGACTCAACCTCACTTGAAGGGACATCAATTAGGCATTATAGAAGTTCGATCAAGGGACAAGAGAGAGCCTCATACCCTAGCAAAGGAAGGAGAAACATAAAATAAGGGAAAACAAAAGTGTTTGGGTCTATTTTGGGTCTTCTCTCTCACACATGCGAACTCTTGCTAGGGCACACCTTCAGCGACAAAAGGACAAAATTACATTCAAATATAGAAGGTGTATTGAAGGTCAAAAAACTTGAAATTTCAAGTTGAGTTGTTGTAAAAGGAGCCTATATTCAAGTGAAGGAAAGAGGAGAAGGATTTGTCCATGTTCTAGTAACTTAGGCTTTATGCAGTAAGGTTATATCGAACCTTGAAGGAAGCCAAGATAAAGGTAAAGAAGGAAGCATCATTACTAGTCGAAGTCACAAGGAGAAGTGTGAAAATATAACAAAGGAGAAACACCTCTTAAATCTAATCCATCTAGCACACGTGGCATCTTAGTAGTTGCAGTGAGGCTGAAGATTACAGGTCTGTGATAGAAGGTTGAAATTCAAAAGAAGCCGAGAAAAGTGGTATAAAAGTCAATTTAACTATCATTGACTTAAAGAAGAATAAGAGATGTTCCAAGGAAGAATTGTGACTTGGTCTTGGAGAGGTTCTTGGTCAAGGGTCCTGGTCTAGAATTCATCAATTGAAGATTCTAGAAGAAGAAGAATTCTATGGGTTTTCCTCTCAATATTGGAGAGGTTTTGGCCATGGATTAAAACCTACATCTTGTGTCCCTTGTCTCATTGTTATTTACGATTTGATAGTTGTTCGATGATAGAATACAGTAATAACAAAATAAAATAAAATAAGAAGCTAACTAAGTGAAGTAAAATATATCACAAGCAGTTATCATAGAAAAGGAGAAATCACCTACACTTTCCGCCCCTAGATTGTTATGCAACCATCTCACAAATAGATAGATCAACGAATTAAAAATTATGCTCTTCGAGGGGGAAACCTTCTTTACATTACATAAATGAACAATTCTTGGATGATACAAATGAGAAAACCTCCTTTCTATATAAAGGAGTCTAAGGGGTCACAATATAATCAAAGCCTACATAACAATAATAATGAAAGGGCACGATAATAGCAATAGTGGGCTTCTATGGGGCACAATAATAACAATATGGGGACTACATGGGCACAACAATAACAATAAGGGGGCTACACTAACAATAAAAATAAGGGGCTACACTAGTATTATAAGGACCTAACATGTCCTTCTCCTTCAAAAAAGTGTTGTCCTCAACGCTTGAGTAGTTCTGGATGCTTCTGTATAAAATTATCATCCTCACATGTGGTATCTTTCATGAGCAAGTTATTCCACTTGATGAGATACTCTAGAATTGATCGATTTTGTAGCTCTCGAGTTCTTGTTTCCATGACTACTTCAGGTTCCAATATGATTTTTCCTTCCTCGTCAAGTTCTGGCAATATTGTTTGAACTCAGAGCTTGCCACCTATAACCTTCTTTAAGCATGAAACATGGAAAACTAGGTGCACTCGGGAAGATGTAGGAAGCTCCAATTTGTATGCCATAGTACCAATCTTTTGTAAGACCTTGTAAGGACCATAGTACTTTGGTGATAATTTATTATCCTTCTTAGCTTGCTTGAGGGAAATTTGTTTGTATGGTTGTAGTTGTAAAAATGCCTAGTTGCCTACATCAAAACTTCTTTCGCTGCGATGCTGATCTTCCTATTGTTTCATTCGATTATGTGCCAAAGTGAGGTTATCCTTTAAGAGTTGTAGAACTTGTTGTTGATACTCGATGTGATCTTCCACTACTTTAACCTTAGAATTTTCTCTTAAATATGATGTGATGGAGTATGGATGATATCCATAAAGTGCCATAAATGGGGTCATTTTTGCTGCAGTATGGAAGGAAGTGTTATAACCCCATTCAGCCAGAGGTAATCACTTGACCCATTGTGTTTGTTTATCAGATACAAAGCAACGAAGATATCATTCCAAACATTTGTTCACTATATCAATTTTTCCATTAGATTGAGGATGATAAGATGAGCTATGAGCCAATTGAGTACCCAGACAAGAAAATGATTCCGTCCAAAAATTTCCAGTGAAAAATGGATCTCTGTCACTTACAATAATCTTTGCGTTTCCATGTAACTTTTGAATTGTTTCCATCAATGCAGTAGTTATTGTGCTGGCTTTAAATGGATAAGATAATGCACAAAAGTGTGCATACTTGGTATGTCTATTAATTACCACCATGATGACACTCTTTCCTTCAAACTTGAGTAAACCTGTGATAAAATCCATTGAAACCTCCTCCCAACGTTGACTTGGAATGGATGAAGGTTGTAACAAACCCGAGGACTTAATTGTCTCAACTTTATTTTGTTGGCAAACCAAACATTCTGCTACAAACTTTTGAATATAAGATTTAAGGCCATCCCAAAAAAAATCCTTCTTGACCATGTGGTAAGTTTTTAAAAATCCCGAGTTCCCTCCTAAGGGAGAGGTGTGCAATTCCAAAAGAATCGTTTGTTTGAGTTGGGAATTCTTATAAAGATACAAGGGATATTTGTACCACAATGAATCATTTTTCCAGCTAAATGTATCAGATGTACTGGGATCTTGCTGCAACTTTTGAATGAGTGTCCACACTTCTTAGTCATTTTTTTATTCATCCCTTGCTTCGGTTATCCAATTTGGTTGGATAATATAAATGGAACAAAGTAATGCTTCCACATCCTCATCCTTTCTTGAGAGTGCATCTGCAACAACATTTTGCTTCCCTTTTTGTAGATGATTTCAAACTCATAACCCAACATCTTTGTCACCTAGTTTTGTTTCTCTTATGAAGATAATATTTGCTCCAAAAAGTATTTAAGGCTATCATGATCTATTTTTACCTTGAAGTGTCTTCCCATTAGGTAAGGTCGTCATTGCTTTAGTGCATGTAGTATTGCCAACAATTCCTTCTCATAAATAGGTTTTTGTAAATACTGTCCTTTGATTGGACAAATTTCAAAAGCAATGGGTCTTCCTTTTTGCATTAAAACAAAACCAATTCCATTTCGTGAGGCATCACATTCCACAATAAGGTTTTTGTGAAGTATGGCGTAGCTAAGACCGATGCTTCACACATTGCCTCTTAAAGATGTTCAAAGGCCTTAGTTTCTTTTGGAGTCCAAGAAAATGCATCTTTCTTCTCTAATGTTGTTAGAGTTGTTGTTATTCTCCCATAATTATTAACAAATTTGCGATAATACCCTGTCAACCAGAGAAATTCTTGCATATGATTTATGTTTGTGGGGATTTTCAATTCCTTAATGGATTTATTTTTGTATGATCTACCTTAACACCCTCATGAGATACAATGTGACCTAGATATTCCGCCTCCTGTACTCCAAAGTAACATTTGGAGGTTTTTGCATATAATTGTTTCTCCTCCAATAGTTTGAGCACCATGTCAATATGTTGAACATGATCCTTCCAAGACTTATTGTAGATTAGTATATCATCAAAAAATACTAACACAATTTTTCTAAGGAAGGGTTTGAAAATGGAATTCATCAAACCTTGAAATGTAGAAGGTGCATTGGTAAGGCCCAAAGGCATGACCAAAAATTCATAATGACCCTCATGAGTTCTAAATGTTGTTTTTGGAATGTCTTCCATCTTCATTCTAATTTTATGATATCCTAAACGAAGATCCAACTTGGTGAATTAAATTGTTCGATGTAATTCATCCAATAATTCATCAATGACAGGAATGGGAAATTTATCTTTACTAGTGAGCTTGTTGAGCTCCCTATAATCTGGAGACATGCGCCATGATCCATCCTTCTTGTGCACCAATACTACTAGAGTAGAGGAAGAACTTTGACTAGGTTGAATTATACTGACCTCTAACATTTCTGCAACCATACGTTCAATTTCACTCTTTTGGGCATAGGGATATCTATAAGGCCTGATGTTTGGAGGAACACTTCCTAGAATCAAATGAATAGCATGATCATGATCATGAATAAGTGGGAGACCTTTGAGAGTCTCAAATACCTTGGAATTATTGTCTAAGACTTTTTGGAGATCTGGAGAAATAGATGATTTAGATGTTTGAACCTCTAGTGAGCATAATTGTGCAATTACGCTTTGTTGTTCTTTATTTAGAAGCCTTTTCATGTCATTATAGCTATTTATCTTTCCTGGTTTCCCTACGATACCCCTTAACTCAACTTCCTTTCTTTCCCAAAAAAATTCAAGAAAAGTTCTTGAAAAATAAAAGCTATTGTACCCAAAGATTGTAAGCATTGGACTCCTAATGCAACATCAACACCACCCATTGGAATGCAAAAAATTGGACTATTCAATACATATTACCCTATGGTTAGCTTGATATTATGGAACTTTCCGTAGAAATTTATAGTTCCTCCATTTGCAACCGTCACTTGATACTCTGGTGTTGGATATAGGAAGAATTCAATTCCTTGGCTATCTTACAATTAATAAAGTTATGGGTACTACATGAATCAATCAACACTCTTACCTTTTTCTTCTTGATATGTCCTTATATCTTGAGAGTTTGAGGAGTGGTAATTCATGCCAATGCAATACAAGATATGGTCGGATACATTTCTTCTTTCTCTAGGGTTGATTCCTAGTGTATATCATCTTCTTTTGAAGTTTCTTGTTCCTTTTCTTCCTCCTCTTCATAATCTATGTAAATTCATTTATTCTCAGCATACTTATGAACTTTTGTGTATTTTCTATCGTAATTGTAAGAAATCTCTTTTTCTCCTTTTTCTTCCAATTGTTGTGGTGTCAACCTTGTAGGTTGTGGAAGAATAGGAGCAACAACACTTCCATGTTTATAATTGTGAGTGGTAGGCTCCCTTGTTGTCATAATTTTGCTTTCAATTTTTCTTGCCAACCTGAATGGATTCTCCAATAAATCAGGTTCCCAAAGGCAAACCTCATGTTGGATGTTATCCTTTAGACTCCCTATGAAGACATCAATCCTATGCTCCTCTGGAATATCATTTACCCTTATATTCAATTTTTGGAAGTCCTCGATGTGCTCCGTCATTGAACCCTTTTGTTTGAGATTTATCAATTGGCTAAAGAAGGAGTTGCTCTTTGTATCCTCATAATGTGCTATCATTTCCTCCATAAAAATTGACCAAGTGACGAGTGGTTTATGATAGAAAAGCCATCAATATCATACAAACTGATTGGGTTCTAAATATAAAGTTGCACATTATGGAGATCAAAATATTGCTCCATATGTGGTATCCATGTTACCAGATCCTTGCCATCAATCTTTGCAATATGGTGGATCTTCAATCCAATGTTAGAATCTACGAAATCATGATTAACATTTCTTTTCTCATCATGAGTTTCATATAATACCTTTTCGCCATTAGTAAGCATTTCTTGTAGCAACTTTATAAAGCCTTCCTTAAAACCTTCCATGCATGCTTTTAAACCATTATTCAAATCTTCGATGTCTGATTTTAAACCATTCTTAAAATCTTCCATGTCTGATTTTAAACCATTCTTCAAACCATCCATCTTAGCTTCCATTTCATTTTTGGTTACTCTTTGCAAGAGCGAAATTTATTGCACTTGGTCTCGTAATTTTGATATATCATGTCGCATTTCTTCCTCTTCATCATGTGTCATAGAAGAGATTTCTTGTTGCTTACTAGGTGTGTCCATTTTTTGTTTTGATACATTTTGAAATCAAATAATGATATCTATGCTTCACTATGCCCTTTGAATCACTTCAATCCGATTTTTTCAAAACAAAAGTTATGCAAAATTTACAAAATACATGTTTTTCTTTCTTTTTAAGAGCTAGATATTGCAGCTATTGTATCTCTGTAATTGTGAATCTCCAAGATCTGAAATTCCATCTTTTAGTAGCCCTCTGAGGTTTCTTTCAAACGCAACAAGTCAGACCAAGATTGGATTTTTCAAGAAAGAGTTATGCCCAATCTCCTACAATGACTTGATTATATATTGGTTCCGTAAAGCGAACTTGTATGAAGTGCCACATGTCATTATTTCAACCTTAAGAATTGAAAATGATACCCAAAAAACTACAATTTGTCCCCTTTTTGTCCCCTTTTAAGAGTTCAAATCCGATTCTCAGAGAGAAAGCTATGACTATTTTCCCTAGGTTGCATGCTTGAGATGGAATTCTGGAGCCTACAAAAACCGTAACTTCCTCGAATCATATCTCTGAAAATATAGTGAGACAAGATCTTAAATTCGTCAATGAAGTTCACCATAATTTCAGCTCCACGTGGTTGCAATTAGATCATCTGAAGCTTCGTAGAAAAAAAGTTATAGCGAAAATTCCACAATGGCCTATTTGAAGCAGTAAAACCCTAAAATCCAAAGCTTTGATGCCAAATGTTATGCAACCAGCTCACAAATTGATAAATCAACGACTTAAAAATTATCCTCTTAAAGGGGGAAACCTCCTTTACATTACATAAATGAACAATTCTTGGATGATACAAATGAAAAAACCTTCTTTCTATATATAGGAGTTTATGGGGTCATAATATAATCAGAGCCTACATAACAATAATAATGAAAGGGCACAATAGTACAATAATAACAATAGTGGGCTTCTATGGGGCACAATAATAACAATATGGGGACTACATGGGAAAAACAATAACAATAACGGGGCTACACTAACAATTATAATAAGGGGATACACCAGTATTATAGGTGCCTAACATATATTTCTCAACATGGTATCAAAGCTAAGGTGACAAGTCAATGAAGGGTAGCTCATCAAAGGACATCCAAGGACCGAAGTTCTAGAATATTATCAAGGGTATCAAATAATCAAGAGGATCCTCTCATATCCAAGGCATTTCAAGGTCAAGGATTACATCATCATCTTGAAGAAGAAGACCTACAAATCCTAGTTTGTTCAAAGAAGGATTCTACACTTGAAAGCATTCTTGGGAACCTCACCTGATCATCAGAGGGAAGACCTTAAACACCTCCATGAAGGGAAGGGCTTTGAATCATACTGAAGTTTACAAGTGAAGCCGGAGAATGCATTATCATCATTGTCAAAATCAAGAAGGTAGCAGATTGAAGATATTGTCATCAAAGCGCATCTTCTGAAGTAAGTATCTTTAATGTCCACATCAGAATCTATCAAAATGTCTTTTTGCAAGGAAAGCAACAAGTTGGTTGGGGCTTCAAACCTTTTTGCATGGAAGATAAGGATAGACCCAAACCTCATAGACAATGAAGTTATGGAACATGTTAAGGGCTCAACCACTAAACCTCCAAAAGAAGAATCTCAAGCTCATGAAAAATTTATGAAATGGGAAGTAAGGGCTCAAAGGATTCTCATAGAATCTATCAAGGAACGAATCATTTCATGTGTATCAAAATTGGAAACGTGAAAAGAAATATATGATAAACTTGTAGAATTGTTCTCCATTAGCACTGCAGGAGAAGTGATCTCTTTAAGACAAGAACTCTACAAGATGAATATATAAAAAGAAGAAGGAATAGCCTCATACATTATGAGGGAGTTTGAAATAAGGGACCAACTACAAAAGTTGGGAGAGATAATTTTTGACAAGGAAATGACTACTATAGTGCTCAATGCACTACCAGAGGAATGGGGCAACTTTACATCAAGCATCTATGGGAAGAAGGAAGCTACTCCACTCAATGAACTGTGGTCACTATGAAAAATTGAAGAAACCATGATGAAGGAAAAAAGTGATGTAGGATCAAACGAGCAAACTCAAGCATATGATACCATGAAAAAAAGCAAAAAAAGTTTGGGAAATTTGTTCCTCAAAAAAGGAAGAAGAATATGGCAAAGGTTCAATGCTATGGATGTCAAGGATATGAGCACTACAAGAGAGATTGTCCTAAACTCAATAAGGACAACAACAAAAGAGGAAGAGAAGAAGTCCATGTCACCAAAGAAGTGGAAGAAGCTGAAAAGAAGAAATCCAAGAAAGAAGAAATAAAAGAAGCTACTATGATTGAGATAAGTCTTCTCCACCTAGTTCTTTTCAATTTTTGTAAAATATGGCTATCATGGTAGGAATCATTAGAAGCATGATAGGATGCATCATTGTAGGATATGGCATCATAGGAGCATACGACTGAAGCAAGAGCTCAAGATATCATCATAAGAAGCTTGAAAGATAACTGGACTAGAATTCTATGACAGTCATCATTAGAAGAAAGTAGCTCTTGTATACCTCACTATAAGTGTAAGTAGTACATATGGGTAGAAGAAAATAATTTAGTATAGATCTCATCATATATCATTGGGAAGGAGCATTTGCAAGATGAGGATAATCAAAATCCTTTGTTGGATTCTGCATTAGAAGATTCATTTCGTGGAAGAAGCAAATCTCTTGCTGATAATTCCAATTTGAGTGGGATTCATTGTTTGAAAGAATGATGGTATGATGAAAAAATAATGCAAAATTTCAAAGATGAATGAATCACTCTCAATCAAGGACATGAATCTATTGAAGCAAGTCTATATGACCAAAGAAGAAAATAGGAATGTATGCATGTGTTCAATAAATCAAGTCATGTCATTATGCAACTTCAGATAGTAAAGATGCATGCTCTACCTCGTGAGCATGATCAAGGGAAAATGATTTATTTCCTTAAAAGGATGCATGAAGGCATGGGTCACATATTAACTAGATTAAATCAACATAATATGTTCTCATATGGAATATGAGGTGGTTGACAAAAATAAAGGAACTATGATTGGGAGTTCTTGGGAAGTAATATGTGAATAAAAAGAAAAAAAGAGATCGTGAAATATGCAACTATGGAAAAGGAAATCAACATATAATGTCTAGAAGAATTGATTATGATATCTCCATAGGAAAGATATGAATCCCTAAAGGAAAGAATTGAAACCCTTGACATTGAATATCTTGGAGATATGTCAATATGAATGTAGGATGTTGATGTTGCAACACGCAGATGTCATGATGAAGGGCCATCGCAAAAGGTAATTTTTGATTTCATGTTCATTTCTGATTTTTGAATAATATCTAGACTAGAGAATGAGATTGGAGTCTAGCAACTATCGCACCCAATACAACCTAGAATAGTTATTCAAACCTCTAGATTTTGTTATGTTCCTATACCAATAGGTGCATACTTTTTGAATGGCTGAGGTCAAATTTGTAATATGTACATACCTTTGCTTTCTGCCAATGTTTTTCCTATTCAAAAAATAAAAAAATAAAAATAAAAAAAATGTAAAAAGGGTATGTCCCAAAAGAAAAATCAAGGGACAAAAAGATTAAAAAAGGTAAAAAAAGATGAAAAGATGAACCCCAAGAAAGAAAAAGAAAGAAAAAGACCATGAAAGTGTGCAAGTCCAAATGCCACTGCTATTTTTTTTTCTGCACAATAATGATTGTGTGCAACTTTTTATTTATGCCACAATCCATGGTAACCAAACAGTTTCATCTTGGTTATTCAATGTTTTGAATTTCATGTTTATAGATAGAGAATAAAATCTGATCAAACTATTTAATTTTAGCAAATAAGTAGATAGGTAGAGTTAATAAAAGGGGCTCAACTGTTTAATATGAGCCCTTGGATGTAATAAGGATAGACTTAGATAGATTTCTATTGTAAAAGAAAATAAAAATGTTTTGATAAGGGTTTGCCAGCTTAAATGCACCCTAATAAAGAGTAGAAAAAATGGTAGGATTAGTAGATGGGTAAGTAGTTGGATGGTTGCAGCATTATGGTGATTGATTGGATAAAATCATATCATTTACTTTCATCATCAAGTTGTTAAAAGTATGGATGACAATGGAACATTTACAAAGTCAAGTGATTAATTTCCCCATTTATTTTACCTTTAATTTCAGTAATTTCCCATAAGTAAAGGAAGAAATACCTAAAACCTTAAGTTAAAGGGGCTCAGAGTGTTTCTCTGACTTCTGGAGGGACCGGACCCTCGGCCTAATAACTTATAGGGTCTAAATACTAAAACCCCATTACCAACATTCACCCCTCCATAATTCATTCATTTCATCTAAAAAGTCCCTTTTCCTAAGGTGAAATCATCATTTGCCTAAGGAAAGTTATTACCCCTATACAAAACCCCTTTTTCCACAAAAACCCACAAACTGCATCTAGCCTAAGTTATAATGTGTAAATGCAAATATGTAAATAAATGTCAAACATATTATACTTAGCGCAAAAATCACTTTTCCACTTTCATTTCATATTAACCTTTAGTCTTAATTATAGTTATTAACTCCCGAAAATAAAACCTTCCCCGTATATTTTATTAAACCCCATATCACAAATATCCCGCCCCCAAGGTTTGAAACATAAGCCTTATTAAAAAACTAATTAATTGGATTAATTAAGTCGATCAATGAATAATTAAGAACCATAACCCTCCGCTGAATAAAAAGAGTTAATTAATCAATCAATGATTAATTAATAACCTGTTCCACCAATCAAATCGCCCTCGACGTCATTAATCCTCCCTAATCTGCAGTTAATTAAAACTTTCCGCTCATTAAACCCCGTCAGGGCCCTCCATTAACTCTCTGATCAGATCATTGCCCCAACCATCATGTGATCTAACCCCTTCAGATCCAACGACCGACACTCATATCGGGCAGCCTCCGAAGGCCAATCTTTAACCGCCCGATGTGAGCAGTTTCAATGTTCACCCTGCTGCTACGTGGTGCCCAATGAATGGCACCATCTGACCTCCCCCCAAAACCACTTATCCCAAAAAGCGGTGCGATGGATTCTGCTTACCACCTCCGCTACATGCCAAGCCTGAACTAAATTTCTTTAAATACTAAGTAATTTACTTAGATAAGTTGCTTGGTGACTCTCAAACACCCTGAAACAGATCAGTTCATCCCAATTTCTCTGAAACCCTTCACCCCCGTCCTTGAATCCATAAGAACCAAGGATGGATGCCCCAACTGCATTCAATATCATGCCCATTATGACTCCCCACAGAGATTTAGACCATCTCCCACTTGCAGACAAAGATTTCCAAATTAAAGATACCTCTGTCTTAAAATCCCCTTTAAATTTTTTTTGCAAGTACAGAGACCAGTACTTGAACCAAGAAAACTCCATTAGACTTTTGGAATTAGGTTTACCTAAGTACCAGTTCCCCAAAGTTCATATCTTCCCAAAGATTGTACATTACTGTCACATGAACTATGATCCCAGCCAAAGGGTAGTGAGAACCCCTGACTAGTTTGTTCTATTTACCATCACTGCTGAGTCTATTAATGAAATGTTACAATACAACCAAGCCAAAGTCTGACTCCTCTTTCCATTGGAGATATGCTGAATAGATACCCTACCATCACATCAATCAGACTGGCTCAGTTATTCCAGACCTTTATCAAAGAAGAACAATACACCCCAAAGTAGTATCCCCCTCATTTGTCGACTATATTCTCTAACCTTGGCCGAGACATCATAGACATGATATCCAGTGTGCTAGGCTACACCAAAAGTGAATTTTTTTGATGAAATCATAATATCCTTCATGTCCATCTACTCTCATGGCCAAACACCAGCCATCATGTTTGACTATGCTAAGTTTATTGCTGACAAAATGAATGATCAATTCATGAGATTAGAAAATGAAAGAGTGTTTAAGTATTCCTCAGTTCCGTCTCATTTATTCTTGTATTATCAAGTTGATAGATTTCCAATTTCCCTCCAAAAGCTTGATACAAAGGCAACCCCAGATCAATGATCTTCTAGACTTCATTAATCCATCAGTTTGACTCTCAATATTCTTATACCGACTTCATAGATCTCTTTGTGTATCATGTGACAACTATGCTACTAGGAAGCCCTCCCCCAAGAATCAGTGCAGACATCAAGACGGTCCTACAGTTGTCTAAGTAGTATAAAGTGGGGGATTGGTACTTGTACCAAAACCACACTGAAATCATAATCTATGGATGTGAGCTGGCTCCCTACAAGCTGCCTAGATACCTCCCCATAAGATAGTTTGCTCTGGAGTACTACAGAAAAATGATCAATTTAGATGAGGTGCATTTTGTGAAACCCAAGAAGGAATCCCAACTTATAATAAAAGATCAGCTGGGCCCATTTATTTGTAACAATAGGGAAGCAGGAAAGGAAGCAAATGAAATCCTTCAAAGGTTGAAACTAAAATAGAGTTTTATATGGAATTATGATCCCTTAGACTTCATTTGTAATAGGAGACAAAAGAATAAATTATCTCCTTACATCCATCATACAATCCATGAAATTGAGCAGTATGCAAATCAGCTTGAATGGGTGGAAAATACTTTGATAGACCGGGATAGCACAAAGACTGTTGTAAATAATGTTTTGATTGATTTAGATAGAATACTTGATGAGGATTCGTTTGTATAGGTGCCAGAAGAGTCTCAATCTCAGAGACAATCACAGGGACACATTGGGTAGACAGCAGAAGCAGGGCCATCAAGGCAACCAGGGCCATCAGAGCAACTAGAGCTTTCAGAACAACAAGAAGAATCAGAACAACCTGAGATTTCAGAGGAACTTTCTCAAACTGAACAAATCATGAGAAATCCTCCGATTTTGTAGACTCCTCTAAATGAGGAGAGGAACCTCAAAAGAGACCGAGAGGAGGCCACTCCTTCCAGCAGACTTGTTGCCCAAACCTACGCTAAGAGGCAAAAGTTGAATCCATTTGCAGAGCAAGAATACACTAAGGAAATAGCAGGATCTTCAGGAGTAGGAAGGACAGAAAGCATGCATACCACTCCTTCAGGAGGGACACAAGAACCTTCCACATCACATGCTCAAATGTTGGAAAGGCAACAGAGTGTGGAAGTATCCTCCTTCAGGGCTCCTACTGGACAAAGCTTAGATGTCAAGGAAAAATACAAGGAAATCAAAGTAAGGAATGAAAGGCCAAAGGTGCAAAGCTATGCACATTATTTGAATATGGCTCCAACAAACCAAACAAGGCTAATGTCAGCCTTTGACATAAAAGAAGGGAAAATGCAGATGAGTTTTTTGAAGCCAACCATACAATAACCTAAATCAATGGAAAATTACCTAAAAATAGATTTTGAAGTATTGGCAAAGGATATCCATCCTATTGACAAAATTGAGTTACATAAGCAAACTGGTGAAATGGTCTATTCCACCTTGACTAGCAAGGCAATAGCAACCCACCAACTTTAGAATTCATTGAATAACATGTCAACACAATTCCAGTTGGAGAAGGCCTCTTCGCAAGCAAAACACACCAGGATAAATTCCTTAGAGGACTTGGTCATAGAGGTGGGACATGATCCCAAGGATGTGAAAGTTGTAGAGAATCTTATCAAGAAGAAAAACAATGACATAGTTGCACTGAAGAAGCAGCTCAAAATTCCTCCTCTTCACCATCCTCAGACAATAGAAGTAATGGAAACTAAAAAGGAGGAAGAGCTTATGGACTTGGTCCTAAAACTTAATGAATAATTAAAGGAAACTGAGAAAGAATTGGATAATTTGATATAGTCCAAACAGAGTGAGTTGACCACCACTCCTCAGACTGTAATACCTACAGTTTCCACAATAGTGCCCTCCACTTTGGCAGTTGCCTTGGCACCTACACTTCCACCAGCTACAGTGTTACCAGTAACAGGTACTTCAACAAGTACATCTACATCAACAAGCACAGAGCAACCAATAGAAAAGACTGCAGAATTAGTCAAGGCCATGGAAGCAATGATTATCCAAGCCACTGAGCTTAAGAAACTTAGAGAACAAGGGTTAAGTTTAGAGACTAATTGTAAACTTGCACAAATACAACAGAAAGAAGAAGCTCAGAGGAACCAAATGATGGCAGACAGGATAAAAGCCCTTGAAAAGAACTTAACATTACAAGAGCCATTGGGAGACATGAAAGAAATCCTTTGGGCCAACATCATTGATTCTATCAATGAGGTTTGGCCTTCCATTCAGATTATTTTTGAACAAACTGAATTAGTTAAAGTAGCCATAGAAGCAATCCAAAAGATAGTGGAGGAATTGGTAAATAAACCTGAAGAAACCAGTCAATTAATTACATTTTTGAACAACAAAAATAGATATCAGCTTGATGAATTGAAAATAGAAGACAGAACAACAACAATCATGGAAATCAAAAAGGTTATCACCAAAAGGAACCTAATGCTCAATCTGGAGAAAAGATGTCAGAGCATCCAAGCAGACATTGACAGCTTTATGCTAAAGGATGGCATTTCAAGTGGAAAAGGACTTCCCAATCTTGTGGTAATAAATGACAAGCTGAAGACCCAGGAAGATTACAATGAAAGGTTAAACAAGCTGGCCAAAAGCCATGCTAGTACTTCAAGGGTGAAATCTTTGCCCACTGGAAAGGTGTTATATGATGGTCTTGAGAATTTGTTCTATATAGAGCATGAAGTCAAGCACTTGTTCACAAGAAAACCAAATTTTTCCAAGTACACAGAAGCTGATGAGATTTACAGGAAAATGATAAGGATGAAATTACCTGATAATGAATGGTGGACAAATTTGACTGATTTACTATAAGTTACTGCAGTAAATCTACATGGTAAAACATGGCTGCCGGGTAAAACAGGTAAGACAGGATCAAAGCAGAACGGGTAAAGAGTATTAGTAGGTAGAATATAGGAAGTTATTCCAACACATAACTACAAAGCAACTAAAAGAGCCAAATCCGAGTTACAACAGCCAACACAGTCACAATAAAAGGGACAGCTAGAAGACAGTTCTCCATCTGTCTCTATCTTTGTGTTGAAGATATTTTTTGTTTCCTAGAATAATTCTCATATGGTTGTGAGATATTTTGTATCAATTTTTGTATAAATACTTCACAAATTGAAGAAATTAGGGTGGATTAAAATACATTTCTATAGACATTTTATTTTGGATCCAAGGAGCTATAGTACTCAAAATTGGACTGGTTTTGCTAGAAATGAAATAAAGCTAAGGACATTTCACTAGATTCTCGTGCACAGTTGGAACACATAAGTATCATCTTTTCGTGTTTGAATATTGTATTCTTTTCATGTTATGAATATTCATATGCATTTCCTATTAAACCTGTAAAGCAAACAACGAATGATATCATCAGAATTAGCTTAAGTGCTCTTTGATTTAACTGTTTGATTTATTTATGTTTTCTACTAAACTGCCTTGGTCTCGGAATTATTAATTGCTCCCTTACTTCTGTAGTTTATCCCCCCTTTTGATCCATAGTAGAGGATTCTTCATTGCCCTTTGCTACTGATCATCCTTCTTTTCTTCATCTTAATTCTGGTTAAGGATTCTTCATTGCCCTTTGCCCTGGTTAGGACTACTTCACCCATTTAAACCTGTAGATTTGCTTTTGTTGTGCTATCCTGCCCTGTGGACTCTTACCTTAGTGATATATCAGATCCAGTTAAGCCTTTCTTGATTGACTCCATAGCCCAATGGCCTGAATACTTGCTCTGCCCATCTGTTTCGTTAATTCCACCACCCAATCAAAACAAACAATCATGAACACTAAGAACTAGCCTAAAATCTTATTCAAACAAAGTTAAATTATAAAGAGAGAGCCCTCTCTGGACTTAGGTTGGCTAGAATCCGAGTCTAAAAGATTAGGTTTGTAGTTACCTCAGACTATTCCTTCTTTGATAACTTCTAAGGAAAAAATTTGAATGATAACATAGTGGCAACCATACTGGGAAACTCAAAACCCTTAGTCTTAATAAACCTTTGAGAAATTCGAATTTTTATTTTTAAGCCTCTTAAAGGGTTATTAGAAGTTATTTTAAAAAGTTCATAAAAAGCAAAATAATCATAATAATCTCAAAATCTAACTTCAGGGAGAACTCACTATACGAGGGCCAACCTTGATCCAAATCCTCCCCCTGTATTTGACAATCCTAACTTTATTCCAAGAATAATCAAAAGACAAAATTTCAGTAAGCCCTAGACCTATTTTTAGATCAATTCATGCCCTACTAAGTGGTTATTCATCGAAGACATCCCTTTTGATGAGTATTCTGACCTTTCCATGCTTAGAACCAACTTTGAGAGTGAACTTGTGGACACAGTCCTAGATATAGAATTCACAAGAAAACTTGAAGTCCAACGAGCCAACTTGTCAATTGATCAGTACCTCCTGAACTCCCCTCAATCATCCCTTACCACTAATAGAATTCTTGAACTTTCTGAAACAACTTCAACGTCTTTTAGCTCACCATCGATTCCCCACACCTTTGAAGATCATCCCTCATCTCCATTCATACCTTCACTCCCCCATCAGCCCATCACTACCCCACAAATACCCATTACCCATGTTACCCCAACTCCCCTTATTGTCCCAAATCCTCCTGTTACCCCAACTCCTGTTCTCAATCCTGTCCAAATTATAGCTATGGCACTCATATATGCCCCCCTTATGATGCCTGCTCCTCAAAGTGCCTTACCAACGTATTATCAGAGTAAAATTACCTTATTTGATGGCACTGGAACTTACACAGCACAGTAGCACACAAATAAAATGACAGATTATTTTCAACTGCATGAGATTGACATAGGAGATGTTCAAATGAGAATCTTTGTCCAAAATCTAGCTGGAGAAGTGAGAACATGGTTTAGATCTTTACCTCCTCAGAGTATAGATAGTTTAGAAGTTCTTTACCAACAATTTTTAAATATGTGGGAGAAGAAAAAGAACCCCCTTCAAATTCTTTATGAATATGAAAACCTTAAAAGGGGACCAAACAAAACTGTTCAGGACTACTGTAATAGGTTTAACAATGTATATAATGCAATCCCACTCGACCTTAAGCCTCCACCTGGCTTAGCCCTGATTAAGTTTCCAGACGAATTTGACACAGTAATGGCTTTTCAACTTAGAGAAAGGAACCCCCCTACACTTGAAGATATGCAAAGTGTAGCAGTTAGTGTAGAAGCTAATATGTTATCCAAAAGGGCTAGGGTTAGAAATGAGAGAAGAACACCTCTGAAAGATGAAACTTCACCCTTTGATAAAAAAAAATGGATGCTTTAGCTAAGGGAATGGAAAGGTTGATGGATAGGATAGAAGTCATTGAAAGGAAACCTCACTGGGATAACCAACAGGCTAATCTAGTAAGGAATTTAAACTCTAGGAAGAACTAGAACCAAAACACTGGTAAAAATGAGCCTAATCAGAACATTAGACCACCTTCCCAAGAAAATTATGATGAAACTTCTCACCAAGAAGACCCTGAGATAGACACCCAAATCAACCTAACGGGGTTAGATGATGAAGAAACTATTTTTCTAACTCAGGATGATCAAGAATTATACATGCTTCAATATTTACAGAATCAAACTGGAGAATCTTTCAACTATAAGCAAGGGTATGACTCTGATATTTTTGAAGTGCATAAACAATACAATTTGAGAAGCAATAAGAACACTGGTGTTCCACATCAGAACAAGAAAGCAGTTCCTAATCAGCCTAAGAAAGTAAAAGCTGCGAATCAGAATCCTCAAGTTACAAAAACCCTACAAATCCTTTCTAGACCACATCAAAACCCTCCTAGTCCCACCATTGAAGATGTAACCGATAACCAACCTTCTAATGAGCAACCTTCCACTTCGGTCCCCCTTAAGGGAATAGTGGAATAACCTCCATAAATTATATTAGAAAATCCAATGAAAAACACTCCAAACAATGAAAAAGAAGAACAGACTACTGAGAACCTTGGTGCTAAGATTTCAAGTGTTCAAACAAATAAAAACCCCTCTGCCTTTCAATTTGGGAGCAAAGGTAGCCAAACTCAAAATCTCAATGCCTCTGACAGAATTGGTTAAACATGAAACGTACAAACCTCAAATAAGTAAATCTCTAAACTTTGTTGAGAATGAAGACTCTGTGAATCTATTTGATGATAAACCTGAGTTAATTTTCGGACCTGATGTTAATGGAAAACCAGTTGAAGGAGGGATACCACCTTTCTATATTAGCCTTAACATCCATAATAAAATCCTGCATAATTCCATGCTTGACTCTGGGGCTTCACACAATCTTATGCCTAAGTCTGTAATGGAAAAACTAAACTTGGATATCACTAGGCCTTACAAGGATTTGTTTTCCTTTGATTCAAGCCAAGTTAAGTGCTTAGGGCTTATAAAAGATTTGTGTTTTTCCCTAGTTCAGTACCCTGCTAAGACCATACTTATGGACATAGTTGTTGCTGATATACCACCTAAGTATGGTATGTTGTTGTCTAGATCTTAGGGTGCCAAACTCTAGGGATCTCTACAACTTGACATGTCATATGCTACCATATCAATCTTTGGACATCCTAAGAAACTGTATAGAGAGACTCTGATGAAGTATGTGGTGAGTACATAGGAGAGGCCTCAAAACTTTCCTATATATTCAGTACATTATGATATTGATTCTTTCATACTTTACAATGCTGAAACTAATCAAGAAGATACTTCAGACAGCACTACAACAGAACCAAAAGAAATTGAAGTATTAAAAGAAAATCAAAATGCCCAAATTCATGAGGTTTCGGATAATAAATATGACCTAGATACCTTAGTCAAGAAAGATTTCATTCCCCCAGATAGTGAAAATTATGAGCATGAAATTCTTTGGCATCTTGAATTTGATGGGTCAGTCAACAAACTAGGTGCAGGAGCAGATGTATGGATTTACAACTTAGAAAACAATCATGCAAAAGGTCATGCCTATAGATTGAACTTTAAATGTACAAACAACATGGCCAAATATGAAGCACTTCTGTTAGGTCTGAAACTAGTCAAAAGGCTAGGAGCCATAAGAGTCTCTATTATGGGAGATTCTGAGTTGGTAGTCAAACAAATTAATGCTGTTTATATACTAGGGATCCTAGGTTAGGATTTTATAGAGGTACAGTTGTAGAAATTCTTAATACTTTTTTAGAGACCAAGCTTGTTGTTATTCCAAGAAAACACAATATGCAAGCTCACAGTTTAGCCATGTTTTCTAGTACTTGCAAGTTGCCATTTCAGCCCAACCATCAATACACCGCTGAGGTTAGGCATAGACCCGTCATTCCTGACAACTTGAAGAACTGGCAAGTATTTGAGAATGATCAACAAATTAACAATTTTTTGACTTTAGATGAGGAATTTGTAAATAGCAACATAGACACAGACATAGCATTAGATTTTGATTACACTGATGAAGTAGAAATTAACAAAGTAGAAGATGATCAGATAGATAGATTTCATCCTACAAAGTTTAAAAAATCAGATATCCAAAACCTAAAACAAATGGAAATTGATGAAGAATCTGAAGTCATTAATCTTAAAGACAATTTTTTACCCAAAGGATTAACTCCTTTGGAGGACTTATTTGATTCAAACAATATTCCTAAAAAGCCTAAAATGGAACCCTTGAAATCAGACATTGAGGAATGTAATATAGGTTCTGAAGAAGATCCAAAATTGATAAAAATTTTGAAATCATTACCTCCCAATGAAAAAGTGAAATACATAGAACTGCTAAAAGAATTCCAAGATGTTTTTTCCTAGAATTATGAGGACCTTAAGTCCTATGATACTAGCATAATACAACATACCATTCCATTAAAAGAAAACCAAAAGAATTTTAGATAGAAGCTTAGAAGGATTAACGCCATTCGATTACCTTCTATCAAAAAAGAGATCAAAAGAATGTATGAAGCTAAGATTATTGCACCAATTAGATTCTCAGATTGGGTTTCTAATTTGGTACCTACAAGAAAAAAAAAACAGCGAAATTAGACTATGTATTGACCTGAGGAATTTAAATAAAGTTTCAATTAAAGATAACTATCCTCTACCTAAAATGGATCACATATTACAGAGGGTAGTATGTGCCACCAGAATCTCACTGCTAGATGGGTTTTCTGGTTATAACCAGATCCTAGTCCACCCAGATGATTAGGAAAAAACTGCATTCACTACACCATGGGGCACTTTCATGTATGTGAAAATGCCTTTTGGGTTAAAGAATGTAGGGGCCACCTTTCAAAGAGAAATGGACATAGCCTTTGCTAAAGAAGTCCATGACTTCCTAGTAATATACCTAGATAATATCACAGTATTCTCTAAATCAAATCAGCAACACCTGGATGGCAGGTCTTCATTAAGTGTAGGAAGTACAAAATTTCTCTGAATCCTAAAAAATATTTATTTGGGTTGGAAGAGGGGAAATTACTAGGCCAAATTATCTCCAAAGATGTTTTCTGGATTGACCCAACAAGAATTGAAGCCATTTTGTAGATAACACACCCCAGGAACATCAAAGAACTTCAAGCATTTTTAGGCAAAATAAACTTTTTGAGAAGATTCATTTCTAACTTAGCTGAACTAATTAGACTATTAAACAACATGTTAAAGAAAGATTCGACTATTAAATGGGCCCTAGAGGCTAAAAAATATTTTGAAGATATAAATCTATCCTTGACACAAACACCAGTCCTCATCAGTCCAAGGTTTGACAGGGATTTTATCATTTTTTCCTTTGCATCAGAACATACCATTGCTGCAGCCCTACTGCAGAAGAATGATTAGGGTTTTGAACAACCGATAGCCTTCTTTAGTAAAGCCTTGAGAGATGCACCACTAAAGTATAATATAATGGAAAAGCAAGCTTTTGCTCTAGTTAAAGCTATAAAAGATTTCAGAGTTTATATCTTGTACTCTCATCTAATAGCTTATGTTCCCAATTTTGTGGTCAAAGATATTCTAACACAGGCTAGACCTGATGGAAAGACAGGGAAGTGGATAGCTACCATATTAGAGTATGATTTAGAAATTAAACCTACAAAATTGATCAAAGGTGAAGGTTTAGCCAAGATTATGGTTGAATCAAACTGTCAGGCCCTAGATATAAATTTCATTGCAGAACTGGATAATGAAGAGGAGATGGAGACTCCACAGATCAGGCAAGCCTTTACAGATTCACCATGGTATGTTGACTTAATATACGTTCTACAAAATCTTCAAGCTCCTCCTGGGTTGTCCAGAACTAAAAGTAGATTCTTAAAAATGAAATCTTTGAAGTTTTGCATAATTGATAATGCTTTATTTTGGAGAAATCATGAAGGCATGTTGTTAAATTGTTTATTAAAGGAAGAATATGACAAAATACTACAAGAATTTCATGCAAGTGATTGTGGGGGACATCTCTACTAGAAGACAACAACTGATAAGATCTTAAGAGTTGGTTTTTACTTGCCCACCCTGTTTTCTGATGTAAAGAAATTTGTAACCTCATGCCACAAATGTTAGATTTCTGAAGGAAAAAGAAAACTACTGCCATTACCTTTGAAACCTATATTTACTAAAACACCATTTCAACAATGGGGCCTTGACTTCAATGGTGAAATTCATCCCCTTTCCTCTTCCCAACATAGGTGGATCTTGACTACTACAGATTATTTCACAAAATGGATAGAAGCCATACCCTCAAGACAAGCTACTGGTATTGTCATAATAGGATTCATTGAGGCCAACATCCTGTCCAAATTTGGTTGCCTAAACAAAATCATCACAGAAAATTCTACAGCCTTCAAATCAAAGAGAATGATCATCTTCTGTAACAAATACCACATAACCCTGGGTCATTCTACAGCCTACTATCCACAAGGAAATGGACTAGTAGAATATTCCAATAAGAGTTTAGTCAATATCATTAAAAAATTGTTGGAGGATAATAGGAAAACCTAGAACAAGAAATTAGTAAATGCCTTGTGGGCAGATAGGCTGACCACAAAGAAAGGAATGGAGGTTGTTTTTCCTTCTTATTTGGGAACAGATTAAATTACTTCAAGAAGCACATGTTGAGACGAATGATATTCAAAGGAGGATAAACCAGACAATTCACTTGCAGCAGACCAGGGAATAAGTGTATATCAGATCCCAAATTGTGCAAGAGAATATCAAGAAAGCCTTTGACAAAAGGACCAAGGTAGAAGATTTCTATCTAGGAGATAAAGTTTTGAAATGGGACTCAAGAAGGGAAGATAAAGGTAAACATGGGAAGTTTGAATTCCTATGGAAAGGCCCTTACATCATTTATGCCTTCAGAGGTAATAATGCTTATTTTCTCAAATAATTTGATGGTGCAGAAGTAGAAGGAGGACCAGTTAATGGTCAAATTCTTAATCACTATATTGATCCCAGTTATTGATTTCATTAATCACCTATACATATATTGTGTTCCATAAATCTTAGTGAGGATTGGATGGTAAACCTTGGAGTTGAAGCCGAAAGAGAAGACCCCAAGCTTCAAAAGTTTCATTATTATAAATATCTGAATAAAGTAGCAAGGTAAAAGGGAAGAGTTGTAGAATATTATCATAGTAATTCAGAAGGCCATTGATCTACTAGTTCTTGAAATTTCACCAGTAAATGCCATCCCCAAGTGGAGCCACTATTAGGTTCCTATACCAATAGGGGTCATAATATATGAATGGATGAGATTAAATCTGTAATATGTACATACCTTTGCTTTCTGCAAATGTTTTCCATATTAAAAAAAAAATCAAAAAATTTTAAAAATATAAAGAGGGTATGTCCTAAAAGAAAAATCAAAGGACAAAAAGAATAAAAAAGTCAAAAAAGGTGAAAAATGAACCCCAAAGAAAAAAGACCAAGAAAGTGTGCAAGTCAAAATGCCAATACCATTTACCTTGATGCAAAATAAAATGATTGTATGCAACTTGTTACTCATGCCACAATCCATGGTAATCAAACAATTTAATCTTGTTTATTCAATGTTTTGAATTTCATGCTTAGAGATAGAGAATAAAATTTGACCAAACTATTTAATATTGGCAGATAAGTATATAGGTAGAGTAAATAAAAGGAGCTCAACAGTTTAATCTGAGCCCTTGGATGTAATAAGGATAGACTTATACAGATTTATATTATAAAAGAAAAGAAAAATGTTTTGATAAGATTTTTCCAGCTTAAGTGCACACTAATAAAGAGTAGAAAAAATGGAAGGATGAGTAGATGGGTAAGTAGTTGTATGGCTGCAAAATTGTGATGAATGATTAGCTAAGATCATATAATTTAATTTCATCATCATGTTGCTAAAATATGCATGATAATTGAACAGTTACATAAAGTCAAGTGATTAATTTCCCCATTCATTTTTACCCTTAAATTTTACTAATTTCCCATATGCAAAGTCAAAAATACCTAAACCCTAAGTTAAAGTGGCTCAGAGCATTTCTCTAACTTCTGGAGGGACCAGACCCTCGTCCCAATAACTGGCAGGTTTTAAGTACTGAAATTCCCCTTCAATTCACTCATTTTCCCCTAAAAAATGCTTTTCCTAAGGTAAAAGCACCATTTACCTAGGGAAAGTGATCCCCCCCAAGCAAATCCTTCTTCCACAAAAACCCACAAGTATGTGTTTAGCCTAAGTTATAATGTTTAAATGTGAAAATAAAATAAATTCAATATACATTATACTTAGCGCATTTTTTCCACCTTGATTTAATATTAAATTCTAACATTATTTATTAAATCCTGAAGAAAACCCCTTTCCCATATGTTTTATTAAAAGTCCCATAAGTTAATATCTCGCCCCAAGGTTTGAAATATAAGCTTGATTAATAAACTAATTAAAGGGATTAGTTAGTCAATCAGTAACTAATTAATAACCATGACCCACTGCCGTATAAAGAAATTAATTAATCAATCAGTGATTAAATCTTTCTCCACCAATCAAATCACTCTCAATGTCATTAAGCCTCCCTAATCTGCAGTTAATTAATCCTTACGCTCATAAAAACCCCATCGGGCCCCTCCATTAAACCTCACATGAAATCATCACCCTGATCACTGTGCGATCTAACCCCTTCAGATCCAATGATCGACACTTATATCGAGCAACCTCTGAAGGTCAACCTTTACCCATCTGATGTGAGTTGTTTCACTGTTCACCCTGAAGCTATGTGGCACCCGATGAATGGCATCGGGCGGCCTTCCCCCAAAACCACTTTATCCCAAAATTGGTGCGATGGATTCCACTTACCACCTCCGTTACACGCCAAAATGTCACATCCCCCATTGGTGCCAACTGTCCTTTTCCCAATGTACCCACCAAAGTCATTGAATTTACAAATAAAATCAAAAAAACTTATAGTTTTTTTGTTTTATCGTGGAAAAGAACATTCTGACCTCCATGCAAGCACAGAGTATGTGCAACCGTCAACCTGTGACCAACTTCCAAACTATTGAACCTACTGAGACTCTCCAACACCTCACAGATTCGCGAGCTTTTTGCGAACAGTACATAGTCGTCATTTCTCAATCCAAAAGCCGAAACCAGCTATTTATTCCCATTAACTGAAAAACCCCCTTTTATTCCACAACCTGGACTAAATGGCTTCCAATTCCTAAGTAATCTAGTAAGAAAATTGCCTGGTGACTCCAAAATACCTAAATTAGGCCAGTTTTTCCCAAAATTCACTAAAACGCCTTTGCCCCCGTCCTTGAATCCATAAGAACCAAGGATGGATGCCCCAATTGCATTGAATGTCATGACCATTTCGACTCCCCACAGGGATTTAGACCATCTCCCACTGGCAGACAAAGATTTCCAGATTAAAGATACTTTTATCCAAGAATCCCCTTTGAAACTATTCTACAGGTACAGAGACTAGTACCTGAACCATGCAGACTACATTGGACTTTGGTAATCAGGTTTACCCAAGTACCAGTTCCCTAGAGTTCATATCTTCCCAAAGATTGTACATTACTGCCACATGAACTATGATCCCAACCAAAGGGCAATGAGAACCCCTGACCAATCTGTACTATTTACCATCACTGCTGAGTCCATTAACAAAATGCTACAATTACAATCAAGCCAAAGCCTGACTCCTCTTTCTATTAGAGATATGCTGAACAAATACCCTACACTTACCTCAGTCAAACTTGCTTGGTTATACCAGGCCTTCATCAGAGAAGAAAAATACACCCTGAAGGACTCTCCCCCTTACATGTGGACTATATTCTTTGACCCTGGCCGAGCCATCATAGACATGATATCTAGTGTGCTAGGCTATACTACAAGTGAATTCGTTGATGAAATCATTATAGCCTTTATGTCCATCTACTCTCCTAAGAAACCACCAGCCATCATGTTTGACTATGCTAAGTTCATTATTGATAAAATGCATGATCAATTCATGAGGTTGGATAATGAAAGAGTGTTTAAGTATTCTTCAGTTTTGTATCATTTATTCTTGTATTAGCAAGATGGTAGATTTCCAATGACCGTCCAAAAGCTTGATACCAGAGGCAACCCCAGATCAATGATCTTCTAGACTTCATTATTCCATCAATTTGACTCTCGATATTCTTATACTAATTTCATATATCTCTTTGTGTACCCAGTGACAACTATGTTACTAGGAAGCCCTCCCCCCAGAATTATTGCAGACATCAAGAGGACCTTACAATTGTCCAAGCAATATAAAGTGGATGATTGGTAATTGTATCAAAACTACACTGAAATCAGAATCTATGGATGTGAGCTGGCTCCCTACAAACTGCCCAGATACCTCCCCGTGAGATTGTTTTCCATCTAGTACTACAGACAAATGGTCAATTCAGATGAGGTGAATTTTGTGAAAACCAAGAAAAAAGCTCAGCTTAGGATAAAAGATCAACTTGGCCCTTTCATATGTAATAGTAGGGAAGTAGGAAAGGAAGCAGAGGAAATCCTCCAAAGGTTGAGACTGAAACAAAGTTTTATCTGGAATTATGACCCTTTGGACTTCATTTACAATAGGAGATAGAAGGGTAAATTATCTCCCTACATCCACCATAGAATCCCTGAAATTGAACAGTATGCGAATCAACTTGAATGGGTGGAAAACAATTTGGTAGACTCGAATAGCACAAAAATTGTTGTCAATAATGTTTTGATTGATTTAGATAGAATACTTGATGAGGATTCATTTGTTCAGGTGTCGGGAGAAACTCAATCTCAAAGGTAGTAACAAGGACATAGTGGGCCATTAGAGCAACCAGAACCTTCAGAGTAACCAAAAGAATCCGAACAGCCTAAGATTTCAGAGGAACTTGCTCAAACTGAACAAATTATGAGTAATCCTCCTATTTTATAGACTCCTCTAAATGGGGAGAGGAATCTCAAAAGAGATAGAGAGGAGGCCACTCCTTCTAGTAGACTTGTTGCCCAAACCTATGCTAAGAGGCAAAGGTTGAATCCATTTTCAGAACAGGAGTATACTAAGGAGATAGCAGGAACTATAGGTGCAGAAAGAACAAAAAGCAAGCAGACCACACCTTCAGGAGGTACATAAGAACCTTCCACCTCACAGGCTCAAATTCTAGAAAGGCAACAAAGCATGGAATTATCCTCCTTCAGGGCTCCCACTGGTTAGAGCCAAGATATTAAAGAGAAATACAAAGAAATCATGGCAACAAATGAAATATTAAAGGCCCAAAGTTATGCACACTACCTAAAAGTGGATCCAACAAATCGAACAAGGTTAATGTCATCCTTTGACATAAAGGAAGGTAAGATGCAGATGAATTTTTTGAAGCCAACCACACAACAACCCAGATCAATGGAAGATTATCTGAAAACAAACTTTGAAGTTTGGGCAAAGGATATCCATCCTATTGACCAAATTGAGTTACACAAATAGACTGGTGAAATGGTTTACTCTACTCTGACCAGCAAAGCAATTGCAGCCCACCAACTCCAAAATTCTCTGAATAACATATCAGCACAATTCCAATTGGAGAAGGCCTCTTCACAGGCCAAGGACACCAGAATAAAGTCCCTAGAGGACTTGGTCATAGAACTGGGACATGATCCTAAGGATGTGAAAGCAGCAGAAAAAATTATCAAGAATAAAAATGATGACATAGCTGCACTGAAGAAGAAGCTTAAAATTCCTCCTCTACATCATCCTCAGATGGCTCAAGTGCTGGAAACAAAAAAGGAGGAAGATCTTATCGACTTAGTCCTCAATCTGAATGAACAATTAAAAGAGACAAAAAAGGAGTTGGATAACTTAATACTATCTAATCAGAGTGAGTTGGACACCACTCCTCAAACTATAATCCCTATAGTCTCTACAACAGTACCCTCCACCTTGGTTGCTGCCTTAGCACTCACACTTCCACCAACTACAACTTTGCCAGTAACAGGTACATCAGTAGGCATAGGGGCATTTACAAGCACAAGTACTTTCACAGAACAAACAAGTGAATTGGTAAAGGCCATGGAGGAAATGAGTATCCAGGCCACTGAACTTAAGAAACTCAGAGAAAAAGTGTCAAATCTGGAGACTGACTGTAAACTTGCCCATATACAATAAAAGGAAGAAGTTCAGAAGAACCAAAGGATGGTAGAAAGAATAAGAGTCCTTGAAAAGAACTTAACATTGCAAGAACCACTAGGAGACATGAAAGAAATTCTTTTTGCCAACATCATTGATTCCATCAATGATATTTGGCCTTATATTCAAGTTATTTTTTAATAGACTGAACTAGTAAAAGTGGCTACAAAAGCAGTCCACAAGACAAGAGAAGAATTGGGAGATATGCCTAAAATAGCCAACCAATTGATGACATTTTTGAATAGCAGAAATAGGTACCAACTTGATGAACAAGAAATTGATGATAGAACAGAAACAGTAATTGAAATAAAGAAGGTTCTCACCAAAAGGAACTTGATGCTAAATCTGGAGAAAAGATCTCAAAGCATCCAAGCAAACATTGATAGTTTTATGATAAAGTATGGCATAAAAGCTAAGGATATTTCATTGGATTCTTGTGCACAGTTGGAACAAATAAGTATTATCTCTTCATGTTTAAATATTGTTTTCTCTTCATGTTATAAATATTGATATATGTCTCTTATGAAATCTGTAAAGTAAACAAGGAAAGATATCTTAGAATTAGCTTAAACACTCTCTGTTTTAACTGTTTACTTTCTATATGTTTTCTACTAAACTATCTTGGTATGGAAATTCTTAATTGCTCCCTTACTTCCGTAGTTTACCCCCCCTTTGGTCCATAGTAAAAGATCTTCATTTCCCTTTTCTACTGATCATCCTTCCTTTCTTCATCTTAATCCTGGTTAAGGATTCTTCATTTCCCTTTGCGCTAGTTAGGACTACCTCATCCATTCATACCTTCATATTTGCTTTTGTTGTGCTAGCCTGCCCTGTGAAATCTTACCTTAGTAATTGATCAAACCCAGCTAAGCCACTCTTTGATTGACTCCATAGCCTAGTGGCCTGAATACTTTCTCTGCCCATCTGTTTTCTTAATTCCACCACCCAAACAAAACAAAACAATCATAAGCACTAAGAACTAGCCTAAAATCTACCCAAAACAAAGTTAAATTATAAATATAGAGCCCTCTCTGGACTTAGGTTGGCTAGAACCCAAGTCTAAAAGATTAAGTTTTTGGTTACCTCAGACTATTCCTTCTTTGATAGCTTACAAGGAATGAATCTGAGTGATAACAGGGTGGTTGCTGACTAGTTTTCCCAATCTCTTCCATTTTGGACTTTTCTCTTTTGGTAATTGTCTCATTTTCTTCCAACTACTCAAGGACTATGTACTAGTTATGGCCCACTACATTTTCAAAGGTTGAATTCGTTATTCCTTTTTTTGTTATCTTCCTTTTATTAAAGACGTAGTAAACCCATATTGATTCAAGGACATATTTACTTGTGCATTTTATTATACTTGGTATGTTGGGACTTATTAGACTAAATGGTTGTATTCTTGGAATTTTTGGCATGTAAAGTGGATTTTCTCATAATATATTAGTTGTTTCCATATTTCATCTTCACTTCTCAGTAGAATGCTTGTTGGGAGAGGCTTGGATATGTCTGTATAAGCACAAAGGTGGGGAATATGAAGTATATTAACCTTGCTTTATGGTATCCAAGATCATAATAAAATTCCCTATGGAATTACTAATGCATTCTAGGATTTTAGGGTCCTAAAACTCCTAAGGGACAAAATAAATATGGATCTAGACCAGGACTGTGAAAAAGTATTCTTTGTCAATTTGGAATCTATGAACCCATGGGTTCATGAATAAGCTAGATGAATTCTTGAAATATGGTCCTTCCTAAAATATGTGGTCTCTATCCTTTATATTGTTGAATATGGCTATGAGGAAACCCTTGGACCCCAAATTAAGGACGTGATCCTCTTTGAGTGTTTAGTTCTTCTAGATCCAACTAAGTGAGGCTTTTTTTGAGGATTGGAGACTTAGAAATTTGCATATTACTGCATGCTCTCTCATACATTTGAATTTTACCCTTATTTTTCTGAGGGGATTTCCAGGAGGGAAGCTTTCACTATCCGAGGAAGCCATAAACTATGTTAAACACATACATGGCAAAGGGAATATGGAAGATACACATTATATTGCCTTTCTTATTCATAATGATACATATTTATAATACATAGGAATGACCCTTGATTTCTTATTCCAAGTGGTCCCTTGGACTCCCTTTGGTTGTTAAGATTCCACACCAACCCTTAGAGGATTAAGTGTCCAACATTCCCACCTTAATCTGAAGGGTTATGTATGAGTTCAAGAAGATATATGTAATAAAGAACATGCAAAAATGCATGACGGCACTAGCTTGAATGTGCTCTCTGAAATGTCGGTATAAAGGGAGGTGGTTTAAGGATGACCACCAACACTGGAATGCTTAGTGTACTTCATGAAACTCTTCCAGGTCTGGTAAGAAGCTGAGGTATTCTACTAGAGGAATTGCTCCTGATGTTTTGAAGAGGGAAACCTTGAACTTTAAAAGGGAGGTCTCACCCCACATAAAAAGGGAGAACCTCAACCTGAAAAGCGAGGTTTCAACCTGTGATGGTTTAAGGATGACCAACAACTCTGGAATGCTTAATGCAATTCTTAGAACTCTTCCAAAAATTGCAAGAAGTTAAAGTCTTCTGCTAGAGGAAGTGTCCATAATTATTTGAAAAGGCATCACCAACTCAAGGCATGCTCAAGGGCATCTTTGTCTCTGGCTACAACTTGAAACTGGTATGGCAAGTTGTGGCTTAGGCTCACTTGATGTGGCTTTCAAGCTTGTAGATGGCCATCACTTCCTACCTTGTTAGATGCAAGGTGAGATGATCGAGAAAAATCAACTGCAAGATTGTTCAATACTTGAGAACAAATTCTCTGTATGAGCGAAATATCTTCTTGGTTGTTGAAGCCCATTGTTTCTAGGAAAACTAGTGTCTATTCAATCTACTAGTCCCACTAAGATGGGTAGCTATCTTCGAAACAAAGAATCAAAGCAATTTTTGATTTCCTTTATGTATGATAGATAAGAGAGAAGCAGAGGGGACCAACCTGGATCTTTTGCTTGACTCCTTTCTTGATTTCTCTCTCCCTTGATAGAGCTTGCCACTCCGCTCCTACTCGTCCCGCTTCAAAGAATACCTGTAGAGTCAAATTAACAAAACACCATCAATTCATCTCGATCTATAATATCATAAAAAATGCTGAATCAGAAATACATTGACCATACAATTGCATTCATAAACAACAAGATTCACAAATACATGATTATATGGAGGAAAACTCAAATAACTTTATTAATAGTAGAAGAGAGGATTACAACCTAGCTGTCTGATCCAACATCAAATCCCTCTTCACCTCATGAAAAGCAAGATCACCCAACAATACAATGTTCCCTCTCTCAGATAAACCAACAGCACTTTCTTACAAATTACAAAATTCCAGCCTCTAGATCTCTCAAATGAGGGATCCATTTAGATATGTCTTGCAAGGGTGTGAGTCATCTCTAGGTTTTTGATTAGTGTCATTCCACTAATAGTTCTTGGTTCCACTTGGAGATTTCATTGATCTGTTACTCATCCCTGGGCGAATTCAGAGAGGCAAATGTCATATGAGAAGTTTCTGGAAGATTCCATGATCATCCAGTTAGCAAACTATCTCTGCCATTTGTCTATTCTCACTCATCACACCCCATAGAAGTCTCTCTTAGTATGTGTCGCACTTGGCTATTGTAGCATCCAGTATGCATCGCACCTTGACCATGGAGCAGTCAATATGGTCCAGTTTTGGCTAGTTCTGAGTGGTTTTTCAGGTGGAACTTCTGGGAAATGATGTAATCAATTGACCACGATCCTTTAGGGTATGAAACAACACTTTTAAGGGTTAGTTATGAACATATGAGTTTGGGGTTGCAATGCCCAAATATTTCTATAACATTTTCCCCCTAAAGCATGAGGCTCTGAGGTATTCGAACTAGAAGGTGATCTATATAAGATACAATACAATACATCATCATCATATTATTTTCATGATCTAGCTAAGGTGGGCATTCCCATGCTCAACTTTATAAATTCATTTTCATGTACATAGGACAGACAATCGTCTTCTATTGCAGACTGGTGATTTTTCGCATGAAGAGTCATCTTCCCTAGCTTATATGACTATCTGTGCAGCTTCTGTGTACAATTCGATGTCTTTATTTTCCTGAATATATCATAGCTCGGATGGATGAAACTAGATCCACGGTCTTCAAACTCGTTCAATCTTTGCCTAATGTACAAGTCCATCCATGTGAAAAGATGTTCTAAAGTCGAACATGGAAAGACATCACCTGATTAGCAACCAATAATGTAAGCTATTAACAGATGCGAGAGGAATCACCAATAATGATAATGACCCTCAAGATACCACAATACAATTCACGTGGTGTGAATATATGATCTGATGTCGAAAACTAAGAAAAATATTTCGGTCGAAGGCCATTGATGTAAACCTATCACCAGAAGTGAGAAACTTGCTATTGAGGCATGCAAGATTCAAAGTACTGAAAGGGTTGTTTCTAAGTCAACTTCTTGGATAATGAGCTGATGTCAACAAGGAGTTGTCGTAGGAGGGCCTTAATGTATCCCACATCTATGACACGAAATGGAACAAAAGATTTTCTGGAGGTGAAAACGATCTGGTGATATAAGGTTCAGTAATGGCGGCCATAAAAAATGAAGGGTGAAGGTATTGCAGTGGATGAGGTGTTTGCTGGATGATGAATTCTCCGAATGAATTCTATTGAACATGTTGGAAACACTAGATGGATTGGTAGCATTAACCCCAAAATATGGATGGTATGGAGGATCAATGGTGATATGACCAGTGAACGGAATAACCCAACCTGACTCAATCATAGTGATGGAGTGAAAGTGTCATGTTCAAGAGCGACCTGCTACCAATAAAAATGTTCAAGTTTTCTTCCCTTTTTCCCCAGTCATTGCTGACCACTACCTCTTTATTTTTGTCAAGATTAATGAGAATAACATACAATTGTTCTATAATTTTCCCTTTGGGCAAACCTGTCGCTATGTTTTAGCGAGCCTAGCGTCAGTGAGACTCGTTCTTGTCTGGGTGGCAAAGTTTGTTGCTATTGTTTTAACGAGTTTAACGACAAATATAACTCGGTCCTTTTCATGTTTAAAGAGTTTGAAAAGGGACGAAAAGGAAACTCCAACAGTCCTTTTTCATATCATAATCCCTTAAGTCCGAAAAAGTATAAAATAATACGAAAGGGATGACTTTTCGATTGCTTTAGCGAGCCGAAAAAGACAAGCACTTGATCTTTTTGTTTGATAATCCCTCAAGTCCAAAAATATTAAAATATATAGGAGGGATGGTGCTTCCCCTTACTTTAATGAGCTGGAAAGGCCAATAACTTGACAATACTTCTATATTTAACAAGTCTAAAAAGAGTTTAAAAGAGACTCATTTTTTTAGGTATGCGTGGTGTTTTTGGGTAGCAACTGGCTCTAGGTAAGTTTGGAACTTCTCAAAACATGGTAGTGTAAAGAGGGTGGCTGGCAGAACCACTCGTCGCAGTTGTTCCTCAAAACGGTAAACAATCAAGTGGAAGCATATGATTGGCCAAAAGAATGGAGGTGATGGTAAGAACACAACCAAGGCTCAAAAGCCTGATAGCAGGGCAATCAAAAAGGTTATTTACCGAGGGTGGACTCATTTTTTAATGAGCTTGAATTGGAAGAAACTATACTCAGTGGTAGGTTTATTCTTTAACGAGATTGAACCTTGCGGAAACATTGCTCATGATATTGGTCAAAGATATTCAGTTCACCAGTTAACACGATAGATTCTTTCATTGGTCATTCAACATGCTCAATTGCTCCATCGAATTGATTAGAAATACACACATATATATGCTTGAAAAATGAATTAAAAACTAACATTTTACTTGAAGTATGTGAATAGTAACATAAAAAGTAGTTTTACCTCTCAACTTTACCATTTCATTTCAAATTTGGGATTCTAGAGCTCTAGAGTGGTTTTCCCCCTCAACTTTTATTAGCTGATTTCGGGAGATCTGGTGGACTATTCTCTGCGTCGTCAAGACCAGGTAGGAGCTAACCCTGAGCTCTTCATTTTCATTGCATACTTTTCTAATTTTGAGCAATTTTTTCCTTGCTTTTGGGCCCTTGGGGTTTGAAGAACTTGTTCTCCATACATCGCATCTAGCCTGCATCGAAAAGTGTGATGCATACTGAGCTGGACACTGGCCAGTCAGTGTGCATCTCACCTTACTAATAGGCAAGGTGCGAGAGGCGCAGAAAGCAAAGTTTGCACAGTGTTTTTTCATGAAATTTTTGCCTATTTTTGCTCAAATTAGGATCCTAATTATTCTTTTGTCTATGACTTAGATATTTATTGGATCAAGATGGTCGTTACATGGTGTGAACGCGAACATGAAGAAGAGGACATGATTGCCTTACATGATCAGGGTACTGTTATTGCATTGCAAAACTATTGTTTGCTCAAATTCTTCCGTATGTCTAGCATGAGGCAACAAATCAGTTTTTTGCACTATTTTCTTAATGCTTGGGATCCGATCAACCAGGTATTCCAGATTAGAGGTAAATCTATTCCACTGACAGTCGAGGATATCTACTTTTTGACGGGGTTATTGAGGCGTGGTGCCCCTCTTTCACTGTCAAGATCTACCCGTGGGGGTGAATTAGTGAGAGATTATATCCATCAGTTCTATAGAGATGGATCTCAGCCTAGCAGAGATGGTAAGATCAATATCCAAGATGTCACTGATCGGTCTCTGAATACCATTTTATTCACCTTTCCTAGATTGGCTAGTAGCGCGGCTCTTCATTTTGCAAACAGATCTTATGTGCAGTATGCTCTGGAATGCCTGGAACCAAAGGTATTCAACTGGCATGAGGAGGTACTTCCAGTGATAAAAGAATATCTCTCCAAGGTAAAGAATGGAAGATCTGATAACTTTGGCTATGGTTCCATTCTAACTGCTTTTGCCTTGGAGAGGATTCCACTGATGCAACCACAATACATTTCACTAGGATTGCTAGCACCGAGGGAACCCAGGATGCAGAGATGGGTTGATCTCATGGCAAGACATGCTGGTCAGTCATAGATTTCTTTCTCTAATGCCTTCTTTGGGTGTTTCGATCGTCAGGAGATGGTCTTTACGAAGTATCCATACGTCGGGATGGATTTCCGAGGTGACCCAGATTTGGTGTTACTGGATGGCGAGCAGTGGAGTGTTATGGGTAAGATGATTTGGCCATATATTTGTTTATCAGTTTTATAATGTTTTTGTGTTTTTAAATGTTATCAAGACTAATTGAACCCATATGTGTGTGTAGATATTGGTCCAGTGCAACCAGCGGCACACCCAAGGGCTGCAGCTAACATTCCAGCAGGAAAGGCTATAGGGAGGGTTGCCCTTCATGATCTGGACATAGCAGAGACCATGGTAGTGTTGCAGGATCAGATCGAGGGTCTCACTCTTGGTATTCAGGATGTGAGGACCGACGAGTTACCTCTGAGGCTACAACGCCACACTACTGGTGTGCCGAGTCGATGGACTAGGCTCTTGTATATGATCACACAGGTGGTGACATGTTATCACCAGCACCATTAGTCTAGGATGCTTTTCTACATTCATTTTTGAGTTTCTTAGTCGCATGACTGGTTTTTCCTTGTACACAAAACGTTATGTGAAACTATAAATAGTTATATATTTTTTATTTTTGGAGTTTATTTTGGTTAATTTATGTGATTCAGGTGCAAGTGTTGATGTGAAATACTTTTCTTTACGAATGCTGCAAATGTCTATCTAGCACATAATTTGCTAATGAATCAGTTAATGTGTTTAAGTTTCTGGAAATGTGTTGATATTGAATGGAGTCAAACTACCTTTCCAAAATCCTAACTCTTAGGAACATACAATAGATAGTTGGGTTCTAAACTAAATAGATGCCAGTAAGCTGTAGAATGATGAGTGGCGAATCTAGCCTGACAACAAGTTGGCATATGCCATGTGAAATGGCATTAAAGAGAAGCTCCATCAATGCGTTGTACTCATCAATGTTGTTCATTGATTGACCAATAAATATCCCCCTGAAACTCACTGACTCGCTGCTTGGAGCAAAGATGGCCCAGGCTACAAAAGACAGGTTCCATGTTCTATGACTAGCTCCATCGGCGTACCCAATGAATTTTTCCAAAAAGTCCAACATATGCAACAAATGACAAGTGGATTACCTAACCAAAATGACAACTCTTGACGAAAACAAAAATGTAACAAAAGCATATCTATAAAGAGATTACTACACTTGATCAAGCATAGTACCGCTTAAGATACAACCTGTTTTGGGGTTGTGACAGTGGAATTCCATCATAATCTTTAAGTTCATAGGCTCCTTTTGCTAATACTCATTTAACAAGGTAGGGGCCCATCCATAAGGGTTCGAACTTTCCTACTCCCAATTTGTCGGAGTCCTGATCGTAAAGCAAGACCAGGTCACCTTCTAAGAAGACACGAAGCTTGATATTCTTATCAAATTGCATTTTGACATGTTTCATATGTGCTTTGTTAGCTAGTGCGACATCATGACAGGTTTAATCCAAGAGGATTAGTTCCAAGAAATGAGCCTCTTCTTTCGAAGTTTCGGGAAGTAGATCGATTGCGAGCTTGAGAGATGAAATTTCACACTGAATCAGTAAGACAACTTCTAGGCCATACACCAACTGAAAGGGTGTGAATCCGGTTGCATTTCTTACCGATGTCCTATATGCCCACAGAGCTGAGTACAGGATTACATACCAATTCCATTTGTGGAATCCAATCATTCTCTGCAGCATTTGTTTCAGGACTCTATTGATGGCCTCAACTTGTCCATTAGCTTGCGGATAATATGGAGTAGAACTATCGTGGGACAGTCCTATTTTGGCAGCTAATTCGACCATCATGTGATTGCGAAAATGTGATCCATGATATGTAACAATAGCCTGTGGAACACTGAATCTAGAGACTACATGATTGATAAAGAAAAGAGCAGTCGTTTCGCCACTATTGTTTAATGCAGGCATCGCCTCGGCCCATTTTGTAAAATAGTTGACAACGACTATGATATACCCATACCCCCATCTAAGGTGGGTTTACATGTCATAAAGTCTATGCCCCATTTATCGAATGGCCTAATAGCAACTACTGGATGCAGCAGTGCAGGTGGTAATCTAGTTTTGCAATAAAAAATTTGACAAGCATGGCAACTTCTAACTGCAATTATGCAATCTTTGAAGATAGTGGGCCAGAAGTAAATAGCTCGTAAGATCTTTTGTGCAATAGCATAACCAGATGGATGCCCCCCACGTGTACCTGAATGATAGTCATTCAAGACGTTTTAGGCCTCCTCATGTATGAGGCATCTTCATAGAACTATATCGACACCACGATGGTAAAGTGTATCACCGACGATCATGTAGTCTTTAGATGTTAAATCATTGGATGGTGATGGGAGGTCACAAAGTAACTCCACGAAGATTAAAGATTTCTTTGATTTAGATTTTGTGAACTCTAGATCAAACTCTTGCACAATGCCTATCAATTGAGAATATTTTCCCCCTAGCAATTGACATGACAGAATGTAGGTCATAGGGTTGCAATATGACAAAATGGTAGTTTTGCGAAAGAGTATATAGTGTCGAAATCTTTATACTACTTGAACAGCTACTAAAGCCAGATTTTCAACATAGGAGTACTTTCCTTATGTATCATTTAAATTGCAGCTTAAATAATACACAAGATGTTCTATTCCATTTTCTTCTTGTACTAAAACCATGGCGATGGTTGTATCTGTAGTGGTGAGATACAGGTTAAAATCTTTTTGATAGTCAGGAGCATAGATTAATGATGCTTTTACTAGGGAACCTTTTAAAGCATCAAAGAAAGCTTGTGCAACCTAATCCTAGTTGAACGGTACTTCTTTTTTCAAAATACGAGTATAACCCTTAGCAAGTTCAGCATAATTTGGAATGAACCTCCTTAGAAAGTTTTCTTTCCCTTGGAGTTTCTAAATTTGAAGCAAATTTGAAGGTGGAGGCATGTCGATGATTGCCTGAACCTTACATGGGTCAAGTTGAATTCCATCTTTAGAAACTGAAAAACCAAGTAACTGACCAGAACCAACAGAAAACACACACTTGTGTGGATTGAGTCTTATTTTGTAGTGTCGGCAACATAGAACTATAGCTCTCAAATGCTGTGGATGATCAGTCCACTTTCATGAATGAGTTGGTAGGTCGTCGAGATATGATTGAATGATGTGCTTGATGTCACAGAAGGCGTAGTTCATTTCCCTCTGAAGTGTTTCCCCTACGTTCTTCAAACTGAAAGGTAGTTTATGGTACGCGAATGTGCCCCATGGACATATGAATGGAGTCTTTGACTAGTCCTATGGGCCAATATTGATTTGATTGTATCCGGAAAATCCATCCATAAACGAAAAGATTTCACATCTGGCACATTCATCAATTGTCTTGTCGATAAAGGGTGTAGGATAGTTATCCTTTAGACAAGCTTGATTCACATCCCTATAGTCGATGCACACTCTAATCGTTCCTTTCTTTTTCATCATAGGAACAATATTCGATACCCAATTAGTGAGAGGAACACGATAAATGAAACCAACATGCAAAAGTTTTTCAACTTCCACCTTAATGGTGACGGCTTTCTTTGGGTGAACCGGTTGAAGCCGTTGTCTTACTGGTTTGAAATTTGGATACATCTTTATTTCGTGTTCAACGATACTCGACTCAATGCCTGGGATTTCTTCATATGACCAAGCAAAGACATCTCTAAATTTGTGAAAGAGAGCGCAGTATATTTCCAGTTCTGAAGGAGAACAAGATTTGCCAACCTGTATATTCTCTACACATTAGGTTTGGTTGAGATATTAATGGCGATATTTTCTTCAATATTGGACAGATTTCGCTCGGAATCCACCGTATTTATAGTATTTGATAGAAAATCAAAAAATGAAGGATGATTAAGGTCGCTAGAATAATCTTTATTGTTATCTTGAAGTTGGGAACGATGGTGGTGATCTTCCCATGGTGCCTCTCCTATCATTATTGACTGAATGATTCCTTCGTCTATAGAATGTACATGAGACCAACGATCGGAAGAGGTGCCATAGTCTAGAGACCTATCTATCCAAACACTTGCTGAGTGTTGATTTGGGTTCGTCGCCCATGCCCAAAAAATTGATTGCTAGAACAATTCTATAGGGCTTGGGGGCAAGACCTAGTGATGATCCACACTATCAAAATTGTCAGAGTTCTTCTTAATCTTTTTTGATGTAGAAGATATCATGTGACAGGTTTCCACCGTGGCCACTTCTGCTAGATTACTCAGAGGCGGGAGGTAGAAAGTACCCATTAAGGAAGGGTCTTTTAGGAGACCTACTCCGATATTTTGAAGTGATTGAGAACTTCCATGGATCAATGGAATGCTTCTAGTAACTTGTGAACTGTCAGGGAGAAAGGTTAGTTAGTCAATGATGATAATTCTGCCTTAAAAGGGAAATGCAATCTTTCTAAAATATGTTGACACAACAATAGCCATAGCATAAATCCAGGGCCTACCCAGTAGGATATTGTAGTCAAGGTTTCCATCAATGACCTCGACTTCGATTTCTACTATCTTGCCCCCCAGTTCGACTTACAAGTTATTTAATATCCCATACGGTGTGTATGTTCTCCCATCAAACACTTTTAATGTCATTGATGATCATGACAAGGGTGGCGAGCCTAAATTTTTCCAACAACTCATTGACATAATACAGGTAGATGCTCCCTCATCAATGATTGTTCGATGAATAGTTTTGTTGAGGGCTTTTACCTGCATAAGGAAAGCAAGTTGTGCTAGTAACTGAGGTTTGTATCCTTTTATGATTAAAGGCCACCAAATTGGAATCCACTGGATCTATCCCACCTATCGCTGATAACAAAGCCTGCTTTTGGGATGGGCAATTCTGCAGTACTTCAAGTGTCGACATAGTGGATGGCGATTGGGCCAGATCCTCCACTATATTATAATTTTGTGCTGCTCGGGCACGAGGATTAAACGTCGATTTATGTACTACTCCCTTTGGTAGTTTTATATTTAATTCAGGAATGGTGGGTGGAACAACTTCTAACAAAGTTCTTGTCGAACTACTTGGTTGATCTGTAGCCTTGTTGTTCGACAACTGTGGATTTCCATAATCTGTATTCCTTGTTGATATCAAAGCATCATTTTGTTGTTTCAAAATGGATAACATAAGCACCTGGGATGGGGAAGCATGATCAATAGCAACCAGATTAGTTTCTGGGTTTAGAAATGGATCAATCAATACTACTAAGGTACTTGAAGTCCTTAAAAACTTTGTGACCTCAGCTCGATGTGGACAATCTCTCGTATAATGGTCCTCATCACATATGAAACATGGTTGATTAGGTTTCTTTCGCCTAGTAGGGTTTCCAGAAGATTTCGCAGGAGTTGAATCTTCCTGTTTCTTCTTTTTGTTTTTCCCTTTCTTCTTGCCCCCTGGTTGCTTTGGTTTTTTACCGTTGTTAGATGACACGGCATTAACCTCCAAGGCAAGAGTTTCTTCATTTGCTTTTTGACTAGAAACTGCAAGGGCTTTTTTAGATGTAGCCTTTGCGGTTTTCATGCTTGTTGTACTGATCATGCCATCGTCGACATGAGAGTCCCGGTTTGATTTAGGATGGAGAGGAACGCAAAATTATGGTCTAGGAGCGTCAAGAATTTTGTTATAGAGCATGCCAAACTGAGTATAGATCAAGTATAAATATTGTGCATGAGCAATGACTTGCTCTTCAGTGACAACTTCTCCTTTAGCCACATCCTTTGTAATAAAGGGAAATAATGACTTTATAAACCATTTAGCTAAAATCTTATCAGGAACATACATCTTTACCATTCGACGACGATGCAACCACTCATGAATATGATCAGATATGTGAGTGGATGTCATCTGTTTAAAGTTGGTGAGGAGTTTTGTCCCTGTTTTGTACCTTATGGGTAGCTTAAAATGGGTTAAAAAGGTAGTGGCAAGGGTGTTGAAGTTATCGAACGAAGCTCTAGGCAATTCAATATACCATTTTGCTGCCGAAACAGTTAGCATTCTTTGAAAAAGGTGAAGCCTAATCGAATCATCATTCAGGGTGTTAGATGAGCACCACAAATGGAAGGTCATTACATGATTCGATGGATCTTCACCTAGATTTCCATTAAATTTAGGAATATCAGAGGAAAGTTTATGAGGAATCGCTGGCCACCAAGGGGCGTAAGCAATTGGATAATTCATTAGCCGGTTTAGATCTGGTAATTCTAGAGTTGCTAAAGAAGGCAACTGTTGATTCAAGTTAGGCGAAGCATACCCAGGATAAGATGGAATCGCCTGAGCAGTAGGTATTTGCATACCAACATAATGTATCCGATGCTGGTAACTTTGATAAGGTTGATGGGCATAACCATTATAGTATGGTTGTTGATGACCGTTTTGAAAGTGCTGTTGCCCGTTACTTACAAAGCCTTGTTGCTCAAGTCCTTGCTAAGATTGCTGGAACTACGGTTGTTGATATTATACCAGCCATGATTGCTGGACCATTTGCTGTTGCCCAATACCAAATGATTGACCAAGATGTGGAGTGATAGTACCTGTTTGAGCCTAAGTCATTCTAGGTAAGGAGGCACTAACTTGAGGTTATGATTGAACCGCGGAGACAAGAGGCTGTTGTATTGCAACCTAAGAGACTTGAGGTTGACACACAACAGGTAGTGCTTGTACTTGTGATATAGGCACAATAGCAGGTGTAGTGAGAATATTCGACACAGGTTAGACTGTTTGCATTGAATATACAACCCTTGGTTGTTGAGGCAGTATTGGTACCCAACTGCTGGATGTAATTCCGGTTTGACCTGAATTTTGTTGTAAACTATCATATGGTTGTTCTCCAGGAGGGAACAATGAAAAGGCATACTACCCCCCATATGGTGGAAATCAAGTGCTTAAAGGATAGATTTGCCTTTGAAGACATACAGGATCAATTTGTTGGGTTTCAACATAAGAAATACCAAATGAGACTTCGGATGAAGAAATAGGAACAAACCATGTCGCTGAAATAGTCCCTGAATGGACTCCAGCTAGTTGTTGATAACTAGTCGAGACAGATGGTATACCAGCAAACATTGTAGGAATGGTAGCAGGAAGCTCTATCGTAGCCATGTTAGTTGACACAATCCTAGATGTTGATGGTTGCTCAGACATATTTATTCTATCCAAAATATTTCCTAACGATTTGACAAGAACTTGCAATGAAGAATGATTAAAAGAACTAACTTCAGGAATAGAAGGATATAAGTGGATCCCAGTTCCAAAATGCAATGGATTACTGGATGGAAGATCCTCTACTATCTCCTCTATGGTAACTAGTCTAGGTGGAAGAGGTAGACCGTTAGGTCCGTAAAATATTTCTGGAGCCGAAGAAGGTATAGCTTCTGTAGTAACAGATACTGGAGGGGTGGCACCTTCTGAGTTCTAGAATTCAACTTCCAGATGTTCAGGCAAGTGAACTTCAATCCCTAGTTCAGCTCTAGATGGAGTCGTCTCGGGTATAAAAGTGCCTACCATTACACTGGGATCAGTTCTAATGTCCTCTTGTAACTGTGGAGCTTCTTCTGTAAAGGAAAATGTACCAGGAATGATCGAAGTAACTATAGTCTCTGACGATGTTGAAACACAAGTTTCAAATAAATCAGGTGAATTGGACTCAATTAAACGAGACTGTTTTGCCCAGAATGGTTTCATCTCTGGAGTCAAAGATGGTTGACTCAGTAGTCTCCGCGAACGAGGGGTTTTGATTGAATTTCTTCCACAATTGTGGATTACTTGATCAACTCAAAATTAAGGGAAAAAGATGTTCTGTATTTAAATAAATTTTAATGACGCTTTGACACAACTTTGCTTTTTCAATTTTTAAGAGTTGAGAAAAAGCTAAAGGTGACTCTAGTCTCCTTTGATTTTTAATGAGCCTGAAGTGACAAGTGCTCAGATGGACCTTTTCTTTTAAGGAGTCGAAAAGGAACGAAAGTGACTACTCTGGAAATCTAGACAAAGGGATTACCAAACCAAACGAAAAACTGCAAAATACACCTTCGTGATAAATGATAGAGAAATTACCAAGGACTTATGTACGACAGTCAATATTCCCGAATGTTGTGTTCAGTGCATTGCGATTGATAGGGCGGTAGACACGTCTTCCTAAGGATAAAGGATATTAGCCTATTGTGGTCTCCCAATATATACTCGATGGTACGGGGAGGACAATTCTGTAGTGGCACTTGCCGTATCAAAGAGGAGGAATCACCCAACCTTTGATGAAAACGATAGTTACCAAGTTTTACAATGCTGGAACACGTCTCTAGCCTAGACTTCTAGATGTGTTGCATTAGGTTCCAAAGCATTTTTATGTTCTTTGAGATTTATTTTAAAGTTGATCTTGCTTAGAAGTTTGTCTTTCAAGGTTCACCGCATGATGCAGATATAAAATTCCTAAATATGCAATCTAAAATGATAAACAGTCGTTTATTTTGTTTTAGCAATGAAAATCCTAGCTACTAAGGAAAGAAGAGTATGATTCTTTCAAAAGAGAGCAAAGAGCACACACTAAATGCACTTTTCCTAAATCATCTTTCGCGCACATTCTAAATGCAAATGCAAATGCATGTATTTTTTTTTTCGTTTCCTTAATGTGAGAATGCCAAAAAGGAAAACTAAGTATAGATCTGAACTATTTTCTTCAAAGTGACATTTCAACAATTTCTTTTCAAAAAACGAAAGGAAGACTAAAACGACACTTTTCGATTTCGAATAGAAAACTATTTTTGACACTTCAAATATTGACAATTCAAATCAAATACAATGACAAAAGTACAATCGACTATATAGAGGAGGAAGACTTTACGACACTCTTCTTTTTTACTCAAAGTGACAGTTATGACACTTTTCGCATCAAAAACCACAATTCAGTTAAGCTACTTTCGAAAAAGGAGGATAGTAAATGATGACAAATACATAAAAACATTTACAAATCATAATCAATGGAGGCTAAATAATGTAAAGGAAGGAGGCTTCAACAATGAGATATTGATCATCAGCAACAAAACTACTGAATAGAGCTGAAAACCAAGAAAAACCAAATTTCAAAGAGAAAAATAATGACAATCAATCATCGCACCTGTCCTTCAGGGAAACAGGAATGCATCTCACCTACAACACACAAGAGGTGCGATGCATACAGGCTGCCCAGTTACAGATAATTCAATGGGTTAGGGAGTGAAACTGAGTTTGGTTTTTGCTCAAAATTTGCAACTAAGTTCAGTGATTTACGCTGAGTTATGATGGACAGTAAAAACAAAGTATAGGAGTATGATCTCAAGAGGTTATTGAGCTACCACAAGGATGCCTAGGATTCTTGTAAATTAGATGTTCAGTTCATAAACCAACCTGGAGATTCACTGAAGCAGCATTCATCTACTTCGCAACTGCATATCAAAGGTTGTTTGAAGGCTAGCTGGCTAACTTCAAGCTCCATCTGTAGTTTATAAAGTAAACAACAATAACAAAACAAACAAACTATTCGATCCCTAGTGGATTCTCCATTTTGTTTCCGAGAAAACTAGTGTCTATTTAATCTGCTAGTCCCACTAAGATGGGTAGCTATCTTAGAAACAAACAATCAAAACAATTTGTGATTTCCTTTATTTATGATAGATAAGAGAGAAGCAAAGGGGACCAAATTGGATCTTCCGCTTGGCTCCTTGGTTGATTTATCTCTCCCTTGATAGAGCTTGCCACTCTTCTCCTACTTGTCCCGCTTCAGAGAATACCTATAGAGTCAAAGTAACAAAAAACCATCAAAGCATCTTGATCTATAATATCATAAACCATGCAGAATCAGAAATACATTGACCATACAATTGCATTCATAAACAACAAGATTCACAAATAAATGATTATATGGAGGAAAAATCAAATAACTTTATTAATAGTAGAAGAGAGGATTACAACCCAACTATCTAATCCAGCATCATCCTCCCAGCATCAAAGCCCTCTTCACCTCATGAAAAGTAGGATCACCCAACAATGCAATGTTCCCTCTCATAGATAGATCAACAACACTTCCTTACAAATTACAAAATTCCAGCCTCCAGATCTCTCAGATGAGAGATCCATTTATAGATGTCTTACAAGGGTGTGAGTCAGCTATAGGTTTTTTATTACTATCATTCCACTAATAGTTCTTGGTTCCACTTGGAGATTTCATTGATCTCTTACTCATCCTTGGGCGAATTCAGAGAGGCAAGTTTCATATGAGAAGTTTTTGGAAGATTCCATGATCATCCACTTAGCAAACTGTCTTTGCCATTTGTCTATTCTCGCTCATCACACCCCACAAAAGGCTCTATCAGTATACATCGCACCGTGCTATTGTAGCAGCAAGTATGCATCGCACGTTGACCATGGAGCAGTCAGTATGGTGTAGTTTTGGCCAGTTCTGAGTGGTTTTACAGGTGGAACTTCTAGGAAACGATGTAATCAGTTGACCATGATCCTTTAGGGTATGAAACAACACTTTTAGGGGTTAAAGAGCCCTTGGTTTATGGACATATGAGTTTGGGGTTGCAATGCCCAAATATGTCTATAACACCCATTTCCAAGAAGCGATACATCCAAGATGAATCTTTGTTCTTGCAGAAGGTTTGTTTCTAAAGCATATGTTTGAAGAATGACTGGTTTTATGACAATTCTTACATGGATGAAGATCAAAACAGTGATCTTTCACATGGCCAACTCGGTCACAATGTTGGCACATAACATTCTGTTGTTGCTACTATGGAAAAGGAACATAATCTAAAACATCTCAAGGTGAAATATCATGAAGAAATCCAACACTCTAAAACTGGATGGGCTTTGAGTAATCTGGAATATGAAAGGACACATCCTTGTCATATCCAAGACCAGTTATGTGATTGTTGTGGACAAGCTCTTCCCAAGGTTTGATAACCGACTTGGGAAGTACAAACTGAATTTTTGCATCTGCATGTACAACTGCTCCTGAGAGGTGCTCAATGATCTAATCAATTTTTGGTTGTTGATGGGACTGTGTCTCAAACAAAGAATTATCCTGAAAAAAGACAAGTTCATAACCATGACTACACTTTTGTAACTCCTCTTGCTATAGTTGTGATTCAAGCTGTAAAAATTCAATGGTTTCTTATGCATGTTGTAAAGATGTTTGAATATCTCTAAGAGTGTCTTTGTTGACTTTAACTATGCTTCCACCAGTAGATAAGATTAGAGCTCTTAATAAATCTAATAATCCATGCTTTTTCTCCACACGCAGACAAGGTACTGAGAATCTACATGTACCGAGAGGTCGATGGAGTCATCCAACCATCCGCCCATGAACGAGGATGAGGGCAATGCGATGAGATGGAATTGATCTGATTGAAGAACATTCCCCACTCTTAACCACTATGGATGCCAGAGATGAGGAAATCCGGTGATTATTTGAAACAATTTGGCGCGACAGCAAAAGGCTTCGCAAAATCAATGAATAATGCACACTGGTGGAAAGAAGAAGTGCAGAGCTGGCAAAGGAAATCAGCTGAATACAAATGGAAGTTATGCAGAAGGGCCAGGCGAACATAAGGGAATCAGATTTGGCCAGCCTATTTACAATACTTGAACACACTATAACCTTGCTATCATGGTTGCCCTTGCACACTCCTAAATGCAAAGGACGCGCGACGCGAATAAGTTCTAGGATCTGCAAGGGGTGCATGCAGCTCGGGCTAGCAGGGAAGAGGAAGGCAGTCACAAGGTATGCACCCACCTGACTATCCGTAGGGGCCTAGTCTCATCTTCCCACGGAGTTGAAAGAGGGCGCGGGACTCAAAAGAAGTTTGTAGGCAGGCTGCATGAACCGGTCGTGATGTGCAGGGCTAGGAGATAGCAAAAAACATATCCACATACTAGGGACTATGTTGCCGCGAGGATGGGGCAAAATATGACTGTTGTAGATACTGTTCATGATAAGATGTCTCATTTAAGACACCAAGGAGCGAGCGACGAGCCATCATGTCACAGCAAGGAAGGAAGTTACTGCCAAATTCGCATTAATGAGCCACTAATGGAGGGAATGGTCGAGTTTCAATTCGAACATGCATATAAACCATGGATCCAAACCACCTTGGGCACTTTGCATCTTACGCCATACTTTTATCAAAGCAACAGCAAAACAATGGATGATTTACTCATTAGAAATAGCATGTGGTTTAAAAAGTTGCTGAAAGGTATGTAGGAGAGCCTACTTAGGGCGTAAGAAGTGGTTCAAGAGGCGCCACAGAACCCCCCGCCGCAGGAAGGAGATACTGTTGAGATTCCTAAATCACCTCGGACACCACAAACCAGGAAGAACACACAGGCAGCAGGACTGGTCCGCATGTCCCCTCGAAATCCACGAATGGGCAAGTTATCAATGGAGGAAAAAGGCAAGGCTATTACGATTGAAATTGATGACGAGGAAGAGGTCCCCGTTACCTTGATTGAAGAAATCGAACCTAAGGAAGAGAGGGAAGAAGTCCAAACTCCAACAAACCGGTTGAAGTATGTTCCCACAAGGGAAGACCCCTACCCCTAAAGATGTAGATGTCGTGGATGACAAGCTCTTCACCCCGATGCTCCCTTAAGGGATCCCATTTGAAGGATCGGTGACTCGACACATCCCACTCATCAAATTTGAAGATTGGGACTTGGCCGATACTGAAAAATTCCCCCACTTAGAAAACAATGACCCGATGAAGCAATGCATGGAGGGGGCGTTTATGACACTCCAGCCGTGGAAATGGCTGCGGGATGTAGAGGCGGCTGGTTTACTTTTCCTTTTGTCAATTCCACATTTTCATTGGCCCCCCATTATAATACTGGTCATTAAACAGTTACTATGTGTGGTACACAAAGAATGCTTGTGGATAGATACACTTGTCCCCATCACGACAAAACTTATTCACAGGATTACTCAGCTTTCCTGTGACAGCAGGAATCCTGCAAAGATTGTTGATATGAAAGGAGACTAGGAAATGAGAAAACATAGCAGGGATATACTATTGATAGGATCACAAATAAGGGGGTCCGCGTGACTACCCAGTTGTTGGCCGGTAAAGTAATGAGGAAATGTTGCAACAACTAGGTCCAACTGTGGTCATCGCGTTAGGGGAAAAATGCGCAGTGGGGGAGTGGTTTAATTGGGCACAGTTTCTTTGTGAGGAATTCCTCACCGACTATAGGGAGGCTCAAGAAGAGGGAAAGGCCTTCCACTACCCGTGGTTACTGATATCCATCTTGTTGGTTACAAGCGAGCTATTGAAAGATTCTCAGTTTCCCTCATTGGACCAGGAGTGGTTGGAGGCCGCAAGATTTGCGTCGCTTTGGGCAACAAAGGATGCCTAAAGAATCATCAACATCAAGATCTTTTTCGTCCTGATGGAGACAAGCATTCGCCAATGGATTAATCAGTGACCCCATCTGTCCACGGAAGTATATGAAAGTGTGAAGAGCATCACCGCATTTAAGGCAGATATGCACCACGTCTACATCAAGGCATGCAAGGACCCCACTCAGACCTAGACCACACTTCCCTTTATTACTACTGGTGACGCTGTTTATACAGTAATGCAGTCTTGGCCACCAGAATGGCACGGACCAGATGTAGAGGGACATGATGAGGATGTTATTCAGAAACAAAAGGCGAAGGCTAAGCGCGTAGCACAACAAAAATGGAACCAGCAGCATGCGGCAGAAGTATGAATGGCCCGGGAAATGGCAGGAGGCGCTACTACAATAGGGGGCAAACGTGGGCCATAGATAACCCCCGAACATGAAAAAGATATATAGATGGAAGGTGGAGCACCATCCTCCACTTGTGCGCCCCTAAAGTGGTTGCATCTAATAGAATGCGTAAAGGCACGGAAGAAGGCCAAGGCCTCCAAATCAGAAGCGGAACTGATCTCATTAACATAAGGTGATCTGAATGACATCGGCGACATGGTCCATGAGATCACACAGGAAGCACTCATGGAAGCCATGATGGAGTAAAAGACTGTGTTGGGGGCACTCAACATGTAGATACAAGAACTGGGAGCACGCGCCTCCCAGCCAGGACTAGTCACTTTCCCGGGAGATAAAGGTATGTCAGCAGTCAAACAACTAGTGCATGCCAAAATCGCTAATGCTATTGCACTACCAACAGGAGCGGTTGCGGTTGACAACCTGGTGGACAGAGAGACCGTAGGACGACTTACAGGGCTTGGACTCAATTTAGCTACTCTCCCCTGTGACAACTTATATTTGCTTCAGGACGATGTCACTAAAGCGCTCCGCAATATGGAAGGATGGGAAATGCAGATATTTAGTGAGCAGCGTATCAATATGGAGCAGTTGTGCATAACCAAGAGATGGAGCAAATTGTCAGCGAAGCGGTTCGTTGTGTTCCCGAGGTCGAAATAACAGTAGATTTACCTATCGATGTCCAAATCCATAAGTTGGCTAGTGGGTTTTGCTATGCAAAGAATGAAGCAGCAAAGATCTAGTTGGCCCTCACCTTACAAATCGTGGAACTGCACCTAAAAGCGTAGCCCTCAACGCTCCCAAAGGTGAAGGAGCAGTGGAAGGCTACCATTCAGTCCGCGCGGGAAGACATCGTACGTGCTATGAAGGAATTTGCTAGCCTGTTGGAGGAGTCCATTAGTACGGTCACTTCCCTTCAGGAAGACCCGACTCTGCAACGATTGGAAACTGAGGCAAGGGAGTTACAACAAGCTTATGATAACGTCAAAGGAACCACGCAGACGGTTACGATTACACAGCATCTAGCCAAGATGAGGGAGGCTCAGGCTCTCGAGATGCAGGTAGATGTGGCACGATAAAAGGATGCACTTCTTAAAGAGTGCATTCATCCATGGCTTGATGAGGCATTTGTGGTCTTCACAACTCTCAAGAAAAAGGTGGCAAACATGCAGGCAATATATGACCCCGAGAAGATGGAGACAGATAGTGAGGTATCAATGGCGCGCATGGAGCAGGTACAGAAGATGGCAGAAGATTTTGGCATGAGCCTAAGAAAAGCCTAGACATTACTAAATGACCTCTGGGTGAAGATTATTGCAACAGCTGAGTGACTCGGGACGAGTCACCATGATTGTGTTGGGGGCCTGTTGGGTAGCGAATCCTTCGTGTAAGGGTTTTTGGGGCTAAAGTCTGAAATGTTGGGTAAGAATAGGGTAAAGGCTCTGTGAAGTGTGCGGAGTGTGATATGTAATGGTTAAATTCAAAGGGTTTTCTGCCCAAGAATAATTTAAAATAATAGAAGTTGAGCCAGCTTGACCATGAGTCATGGACCATGGAAATGTATAAATAGAGCGAGGTTCTAAGGGTAGAAGTTAGTCTTATTTTGGATCTTGAATGTATGGGTTATTGGAAGCAAGAGAAAATTTGAGTCTGAGGTTTGTGATAGGAAACAGAGGCTCCATAGCTGGGTGCACAGAGGCCTAGTAGAGTCCGCAGCTGTGTGCACGGTCCCCTGCAGCTGAGTGCGCAGGGTGGAAGTGGAATGTACTGGACTGAACATATTAATAAAGCTAAGTGATTTTAGGATATTGCGATCTGTGCTTATTGTATCTTATGCATCTATTATGATCTCTGTGTTATGATTATTAAAATAAATCTATAATCTGTTTGGGTACTTGCACTGGTTATTATTACTAAATGTTTGCTTAAAGACCCTAAGAATTAGATCTGATCTGTAAGAAACTCATTAAATCATTGAAAGAGTTCTCTGTCCCGAATATGCGTGAAGGTTGAATAGCAGTACAGAGTGGCATGAAGCCACTAGGTTAATCGTGAATCTTTGAAGTTCTCATCAAGACATCCCTACGATGAAGAAACCTGGTTCCAGCCCCCCCCCCCGTGCTACCTCAGGTGAGACCTCAGTCCGCACTCTGCGAACTATTGCTGAAAGGGACGGTAGTGCGTGTTTTGTTTGGCTAAATAACTCTTCTGAGCCTGGGTCAGGCCCCAATAAGCCAACACCCCTACCAACCATGATGGACATTCGATCAAACACATCAGAACATGTAATCTACAAATTATCAATAAACATCTAAACATAGGGGTCTCATACTTATCTGAGAATTGTCAAGAAGGACTGATGCATCCTCATAATAGTTACAATATTATCTATTAGGTGATACATTCATTAACAATACATTTACTAATAAAAACATAATGAGAGCCATAACTAAAGTATGTCATAAACCATGCTTATAACCAACATATAACTAGTAGAATAACAGTGATAGAACAACTAATAAAAACCACACAATAACAAGTACATTTACACATAGAACATAAGAGTAAAAGAGTTCTTATTGATGTATGAAAAAGAAAATGAATTCAAGGACTTCCACGTACCACCCGACCATAGAT
>APFE030777875.1:64524-85931 GCA_000404065.3 Pinus taeda
ACATGTCAAAATCTATACTAAAAGACATCCACTCAACCAGTGAATAGAGAAGGATACATAGCCTGCATCTAATTAGCCATATACCATGTAGCTTCATTCATCCAAAAGGGCTTACACTGCACTTTAACCTACATGATTTATCAGTTCTAGAGCATGAGCATATTTCTTTGCAAAATACATTGAGGCTCCAACTATAATTCTCCTTTTGGCTCCACCTTCAATACATACCAATAAATAACATGATCAACATCCTTTACATATCTTTTAAGAAATGAAATATGAAAACATTATGGAATTTCACTGTCAGAGGTAGTGCAAGTCTATAGGCCACTAGCCTAATCCTCTCAAGAATCTCAAAAGGCCCACAATACTGAGGTTTTAACTTTGCACATGAACTGATCCTCAAAGCGATATTTCTAGGCTTGATGCACAAGTACACATGTTCCCCAACATGAAACTCCTTAAACAATCTATGCTGATATGCATATTGGGACAGGGTCCCCTATGGTTAATTTTGGGGCAGAAAGCCCAAGTTTTTGTATGTAAAGTGTGAAGTCTCTGCAAGTTGTGGTTTCATAGTGCATAGATTCTAAATTGTCATAAAATGGTTTTACCTTTTGTTTATGTAAGTTGTGTCAGCTTTAGTAGACCTATCCATGGTCTGCGGACCATGGGATTGTATAAAAATGGAAGTCTTAGAGATTCTAAGGTAGTTTTTTGGTAGAGAGGTTTTAATGAACAAAACTATAATGGGTCAGTAGAAATGATGATTGAAGAGTTTGGAGTAGAAGAGAGGCTTTGCATTTGAGTGTGTAGAGGCCTAGAGTAGAGTCCATAGACTCCTGCAGCTGAGTGTGTAGGGTAGTATTGAGTCTGTAAGAAGAACTTAAGCATCAATAAAGACATTATTCTAGAAATATCTGTGTTTTGTCCAATTACTTCTGTTATGTATGAATGTGATTATGTTATGATGAATAATGGGTTCATGATTTAATATTGTATTAATGCACGAATAAACATAGTTTATATTGTTATATGAACACAAGTAATAATATATGTTTACGTGAAGAACATCTTAATGCATGTTAAAGGTAACAGATACTTCAGCCGATTTGGGTAGATACATAAATAGGAGTAGTTACAAAAGCATGTAAGTGGTTGATTCGCTAGTTCAGGGTCTGCAATAGATAGTCGTAGACCTTCGCGAAGGTCTAGAGGTTGATTAAGAGAAGTATATTGATAAGCCCTAAAAGGCTTATTGATCTACGCAAAGGTAGAATCAAAGCATAAAATGACATTACATTAATCTTTGGGTGCAGAAACTTGGTTCCAACATCCCCCCATACTACTTCAAGTGAGATTTTAGTACGGCCTCCATGGATTGATGCCAAAAGGGCCAGTAGTGTAGGGATTTTTTTGGCGAACTTAACTTTGAATCTGGGTTAGGACCCACTAAGCCAACAAATGATTCCATTTCTAGGACCGGGATAAGCTTAAAGAGATGTGTGATGTCGTATCACTGGAATCCAACTAAGAAGGAAATTGAGGATTGGTTGGATAGAAATATCCACGAATCCACGGCACAAGAAAACATAAATCTCTGATTGACAAAATAATAATGGTTAGACAGATATCTGTACATAGAGATACACGAAATCTTCTTATGTTCCTTCCCGATCAAATTATATGACTGGATCGCTAAATTGGTAGACGACTAAGGAAGTTGGAGGCTTGACGGTCTAATAGTGTGGACCCCAGAGTTAGTGCAGAGATTGGAAGCCTCTGAAGATAATATCACATACGTTGTCGATTGATGGCTTGATCGTATCATAGGAGGATTTGTGATAGAGTTCGCACTCGATAGCTCGGTCAGTTATAGTGAAGCAGAGTGCCGCTTCTTCAAGGGACCATGAGGTAAGTATTTAAGGTCTTTGAATACTTTGAATAAGATGTTCTTGTGTGAAAAGCAGGTTATGCAATTACCTTGATGTTTGGAGCTACGCGAAGTGGAAAGATCTTTAGGGATAGAGGGAGAATAGGCCCCAAATACAGGCAGTTGATTGGACCTCGTCTGAGCAACAAGGAGGAAGAAACACGGGATTCTCCGCAGAGCATCATCTAGTTAATAAGGCAAGGGTTCCCATGAATACTCCATCTACCCAAACCACCTCCATCTTCACCTTTTCCGCATACACCTTCGCCCACACCACCACCACCTCTGCCACTGTTCAATATGGCGAATGCTGTGAAGTTTCCCATTTTCAAGGGTTTGGGAACTAATGATCCAGACTAGTTTCAGTTTGTCGTGAAGGCTGTATAGGAATCTTAGGGTATTACGGATGATCAGATGAAGAAAGCAACATTGGTTACTACTTTACAAGAGTGCACGCTAACGTGGTACACTAAGTACTCCACTGATAACTCGACAATTATGTTGGCAGATATTCAGACTGCGCTGAATAAGGAATTTAGTAGGCCCAAGTCTAAAGTGAAATCAATCATTGGATTCAAGGAAATCATGATGAGGCTTGGTGATAGACCCTAGGAGTTGGATCAGAGATTGAAATGCAAGATCTATGAAGCTAACATGAATCTTATGGATGGGTAGCACCATGAATGGTTTGTGGCTTCGCTCTTGCCCCATCTAAGGGTTGCTTTATCACAGAAGAATATTGGGGCCCAGGCGGAAGCCCTGGAGATTGCACTGAGATTGCATGAAATTTCGATTTAGGATGCTACTTTGGGATTTTATCAGATTCACCCAGAGTTGTAGAATATTTGCCTAGAGTTCCAAAGTCTGAAGAGGGAGAGGGTGGCTTGACCAGAGGTACGTGAAGAGGTTTGGTTCCTGAAATGTTAAAGTTAGGTACATGATAAAGACCATTGTCTAATCTTCGTGAATTATGTTGCAAGGGGAGGGTCGATGCCTTTGGGGCTGGAAGCTCAAGCAAGGCCAAGTATAGGGCTCATGTTGTCGTTTGCTATCTATCAGGTAGATGGAAAATATGTGACAAATAATTTCCATTTGCTGTAAAAATTTGTACATACATTGCAACAACTCTTCTGCAACTTCTGTAAATCGGTGGGTCATGATGAGTGTAATTGTCGTAGCTATGATCTAATGATGGATAGAATGCCTACATATCGATGGCAAGTGGAAACATCGCCTCTAGATCAAGGTGTTGGGGGAGCATGAGGAGGATGTCAGGGATGTGGATGAGGTTGAGGTGGAGGAGGAGCTGGTAGAGGTCGGGACAGGTTATTTGCTACAACTGTGGGGGACCAGAACATTACACATGAGAATGTACGAACCCGATGTTCCTGTCGTGCCAATACTATAATTATTTTGACAATGCGACAAAAGACTGCCATATATTACTAGCTAAGATACGTGAAAAGGGGACAGAACCTCAACAGCCTATCCGGAACCCGCAGATGATGAGGGTTGAAGCTCATGAAGAGGATCCTAATGTGAACATCATGTTGCGAAGTGGAATGACAACTGGAAAAGATAAAGGAAAGAAGACTGAAGAAAGTGAGTGGGTCCTCAAAGCTCCAGAAAAGGAGGTTGGGTTTGATTTGGAGCACGCAAGGGAAACATTTATGAAAGTAAAGAAAAGCTTTGCTGAGGCCTCTACTTCTAGAAGTTAGGATAAGCTATTTGAAGAAATGGAACCCTCTATGCTGACTACATTGTTGGAGACCTGTATGAAGCTGCTGCACGATAGTAAAGCTATGACAGGATTACAGGAGTTGATTAATAAGTGTGTTGTAAAGAAAACGCTCTTGAGGAACCACGCATAGTCAGAAAAATTGGTAATAATAAGGCAAGAATGGAGCATGAGATGAGGCTCACAGTGCAGATAGGAGAGTATGAGATGGATCAAGTTATTCTAGAACTAGGGTTAGATGTGAATTTTTTCTTAAACAGACGTGGAGAGAATGGGGAGACCTGTGCTGCGATGGTCTCTGATTCAATTAAGGATGGAAAATCAATAGAATATCATCCCCATGGGAAGATTACAGGGAGTGATAGTAGATATCGAAGGTGCAAGCATGTTGGCTGATTTTGAAGTGATTGCGATTATGGATGACATTGATATCTACCATGCACTCCTTGGGATCGAATGGGCCACTAACATGAATAAGATGATCAATTTGAAGAAGTGGATGATGACATTTGAGAATAAATCACTGCACGTATTAGTACCCATCGAACCTGCAGAAGGACTGCGCTATACTGAACCGGTCTGTGATTATGAAAGTGACAATGATTTGGACCAAATTTATAAGATAACAACACGAGTTCAATATTGGGTCAATTCGACAACTGATGGATGTATCACATGGGACCGCAGAAGTTCCTGCACATCAGATTCAGATGAGGAGTTGGAACACTGGCATAATCGATACACGAAGTGTCTACGCTGCATTGTAACATGATGACTAAATTACTGCGATGTGTATCATTGGAAGTAAGAAGTCTACCTTATTATGATTGTTTAACTGATGTTGATAAATTTTTGGATGCTTTTGAAAGGGAAATGCAGGGAAAGCATAGCTTCCAAGCCTTTGATTTGGCGTTGTGCAGTACACCCGCAAGATGGTGGGGTACGCCCAAAGACAGTTTTGATGACTTGCGCGTGTATAGAAAAATGATGAGGTTGTGGTTTAGTTGGCCAAAGATTCGACTAACAGAGAAATATGATAGAAGGAATGATACACATGATCATTTGGGAAAATGGACTGAAGCTTATGGAGCAGAGCCACAACTTGAGTGGGTGAATTTGTTCTGTGATACTCTGGATGTAATACCAATGGACTGGTACTTGGAAAGAGAAGTTCGCCATGGCAGTAAAGAGTGGGACATTTTGCAGCAAGGATTCTTGATGAAATTTAGCTTTGACGATGGATTTGAATGTATTGATGAGGCATTGCAGGAGGTCAAGGTAGTGATATTCAGAATATCGCAGGATCCTTTAGATTTGATTCAACCAGATTGGATTACCCAGCTGCACCATGTGTTGGAGTGCTACAACATGACCGATGAAGAGGAAGATGAGGATTTGAGGAACATTAATATCCTAAATACAGAAGGTCACCACGAAGTTGATGGACCATAGACAAAGAATCCAGATATCACTGCACCACTTAAGACTAGACAAGTGAACATTGGCACAGATGCAGAGCCAAAATTTGCAAAGATTGGGGACTACTGGGATGATGCCATAGTAGATAACGTCCTTGAGATGCTCCATGAATATTATTATTTGTTCCCTACGAAGTTTTCAGACTTAAAAGGAATAATAGGGGACTTGGGTGTTATGCAAATTACATTGAAGCCAGATGTCAAGTTGGTCAACCAAAGGCCTTATCACCTCATTTCGAAGTATAAAGAAAAGTTCCACTTAGAGTTGGATAAAATGCTTTCCACAGGTATTATTGAATTGGTAGAAGAATATAACTGGGTGAGCCCAATGTTAATTCAGGAAAAGAAGAAGAAGGATGAAATAAGGATATGGCTATATCTCAGGAAGTTGAATGAAGCTTGCGTGCATGATCCCTTTCCAACTCCATTCACTGATGGTAGTGCTGGAAAATGTTGGTGGGCAGGAAGAATATTCATTCACTGATGGGTTCTCTAGGTACCATCAGATCAAGATCACACCTGAAGATAGACGTAAGATGACCTTCGCAACTGAATGGGGATTCTTTCAGTATACAGTAATGCCTTTTGGACTGAAGAACGTGCCGATGACCTTTTCGCGTGTAGTCGTCAAGCCGTTCAAGAAATTCATTCACAAGTTTTTGGAGGTATATTTTGATGATTGGACGGTGTTTAGGATGGTAAAGCACCATGTAGCTAGTTTACGCTTGATGCAGGATACATGTTGGAGGTATCAGATCGCGCTAAATTTGAAGAAATGTTTGTTTTGTGTTCCTTTCAAAATCTTGTTGGGCCATGTAGTGTGCAGAAAAGGATTAACGGTGGACCCAACTAAGATTGTGGTTATAATTAACTTGGAGGTGCCAAGGAGTGTTAAACAGTTGCACGTAACATTGGGTCATGCTGGGTATTACTAAAAGTTCATCAAGAGTTATACCCAGATTACCATGCCGATGGAAAAATCATTGAAAAAGGATGATACATTCAGTTGGAATGAAGAATGTTAGCGGAGCTTAGATATATTAGAGGAGGAAATGGTCACCGTGCCGATCCTAGTCTTCCCGGTGACAAAGGTTTCCAATGCATAGAGGAATGATTGGGATGTGCAAGAACCCGCGGTGCTATAGGCTTACGGAACTACTTGTAAGAAGCTGACTGGACAGATGCCTTTGAGGCTAGTTTATGGCATAGAAGTTGTGATGTCGATGGATTACATTGTGCCTAGTCTATGCATAGTGGCATTCACAGGAATGGTGGAATGCAGGGCCTTAGAAGAAAGGCTCCCGCAACTGACAGCACTTGAAGAAGATATATTTTTTGCTGGATTCCATCAGCAAGTTCAGAAGGAGTGAAAAAAGGAATGACATGATTGGCACATCAAATGCGCATCTTCAAGGTAAATGATTTAGTTTTATTATATGACAACAAGTTTGATAAATTTCTAGGAAAATTTTGGATGCATTGGCCGGGACCATATTTGATCAAGGAGATTACCGATGTTGGAGAAGCTCAATTGGTGAGATCGAATGGAGATCCATTTATGGAAAAGGTATATGGAAGATGCTTGAAGCCATACATCGGGGATCCGACCAGATGACTATATGACAGAAGTATAGTCTTAGCACTCCATGCAGTTGTAAGGAGGTTTGGGACTATAAACTACATTGTCAGGGTTATAGAGCTGCATGACAAGAGGTTTGCGAAGAACGGAAGGGTGTCATAATATCGGCAGCAGCACGAAGGGAGCTATGATATAGGAGGAGAACCCACATAGTGCAGCCAGAAAGTGACCGTTGCTATCATTGTTCATGATTGGATAGTGAGAAAAAGATAAGAGGAGCGAGGGGGGGGGCGGTATTCAAGGCTGAATTTAAGAGGGAAATATTTGAAAATCTACCGCCAATCTAGCATTTATGAGTGGATTTTTGGGGGAAAGGTTGAATTTTAATTTGAATTTTCCTATAAATTACAAATGGTCATCCAACGAGAAACACTTTGCATTCTGAGAATTTCTGAGTTTTGTTGTCTTTTGCGTATGAACTGTGAGTTCTTTGAGGACCTAGTCACTAGTTCAGTGTTCGACATGTCGTCCGAGGAAACCCAACAGCTCATTAATAGCTTCATGTCGGCACTTGTAGAAACTGCAAGTGTTGGAGGGTCTATTGCCTCTGAGGGAGTTGCCCCTGAGGTTGTAAGTATGGAGGTTCTCGCAGCATTTCCCAAGTCGCCGACGTCACCTAGGAAAAAGCCTACACCAGCAAGAGAGGTCGACAAGCTAAAGAAGGACAACCATAAGAAGATGTTTTCGGTGCGCAAGTCACCAAGGAACATCTAGCTACAAAGGCACAGAGAAAAGAAAATACCACTGCGCAGGTGAAGGGAGAAGTAGTAGACCTGGAGGCCGAGGAGGGCGTAAAGGACATAGATGTTGAAGTAGTAGACTCCATTTCTAAGCTACCAGAATACATCCTTTTGCACCAAAGCAAGGTGAAAGTCTCGAAGGACACAGATGAGGGACAGTTCCTCCTTAATACACCCCTACTGCCAGACACTATAACCTTTCAAGGTCCGCGCTTGGCACGCGTCCCACATATGAAGCTTGAAGATTGGGACCTAGGGGACTGTTATATGGAATTTATACCTACAGATAAGTACATCTTCTCTAAGAGGGTAGTTACACTTAGAAAAATAAAAATATATATGTTTAACCTTTTCCTAAAATAGACAGATAGGATAAAGGAACCTACTTGTGATCCTTCGCTTCCATTGATCTCCTTTTAATTTATCCCGTCACTCATGCTCAAACTGAATTCACTCAATTGGTACCTGCCAACATAAACATAAGACGACAACAATCAAATCATATGATCTATCTACTATAAACAAATGGAATCGACAAAATTTGAACATACATTCATCATAGGTATAGACAAAAGTATTAGAAAAGGAATAAACAACTTTATTGATTGATAGAAGGAGAAGTTACAGCTAATGTGGTTCGATCCCGTGTCACTCATATAGCTTAGTCCAAACCCTCATCACATGAATAGCATATCAATGTAGCAGCGTAACATTACTTGAAAATTATTTCAAGTCTCAAACCAACATTATTTCTCTATAATATCCAAGTTCTAGCCTCCTGATCACTATGATGAGTGGTCAAGTCATATGGAAATGAAAGTGGTTTTGTCGTAAATTGGGAATTGAATGGTTTTCCATAATTGGATAGTTAGATTCCATGGAGAAAGGGATGATAGGATAGAGGGTTAATTGATCCATATCCTATCCAAAAACGAGCTCATATCATGAGATAAGAGATGGGCATCTTTCTAGAATGCTCTAGAATCATGGAATATTCCTAGAATCCTATGTCAATTTCGATCATACTCACCCAACCTAGGCTAAAGTGGGCCTAAGTGCACTACAACGCAGGTTTGCATGAGCCTACCTGCTATGCAAAGAAGTTGACCCTGACCAAGGCTGTGTTGGTGTTCCAAAGAGGCATTTCAGCAGGGTTTCAAACTAAGAAACTTTCATGGATGAAAAAATTCAACATGTTGACTTGTCTAGGGCATGTAGCAATTGAATAAGGGTTTGAAGAGCCCTAGTTTTACTTATCTGATCATTGGGACTGATATCCCCAAATAGACTTGTAACAACTGCCCCCTAAAGCATCAAGTCAAAAATGATAATTTTGAGTGATATGCTTTATGATGTAATGAGGAGGATCTAAAGAGGATGGAGACCTGCATCAATTACATTACATAATATCATGACATCTTTGAATTTTTCATGAATTGCTAAGGGAAGGAATACCCATACTCAGCATATAAACTTTTCATTACATGTACATAAATTAGATAGTCGTATACAGATATATATCCATGATAGGATGACCATCTGCGTAAAGCCATCGTACAGATGATTTAATACTCTCCTGAAATCGCAGCCCGGATGGATGGAACTAGATCCGGGGTCTTCTATCTCGTCCAATCATTTGCTCAAGTACAAGTCTAACCATGTGAAAATGTGATCTGAAGTCGAACATGAGAAGACACCGTTTAATTACTAGCCAATGATGTAAGTTGTTAACAGACCCGAGAGAAATCACCGATAATGATAATGATTCTCAAAGTTGTACAATACATTCTGCATGGTGTGAATACATTTTTTTATTTTGAACACCATAAAAAGTCTTTCAATCGAAGGCCTATGATGTCAACCTGTTTCTAGAAGCAAGAAACTTTCCATTGATGTATGCAAGCCTCAAGCTACTGGAAGGGTGTTTCTAAGTCAACTTCCTAGGTAATGTGTTGATGTTGACAAGAAGCGACTCTTCGTGGGAGGGCCTTGATGTATCCCACATCAATGACATGAAACACATGTAATGATTTTGAAGACAAAATGTGACTTACGACACAATGTTCAGGAATGGTGGTCATGAAAATGAAGGTTTATGAGTATTGCAAAGGATGAAGTTTACTGAGTGACTTCTCTTGAACATGTCGCCAACACTGAAATAATTTGTAGCATTGACCCAAAACCAAAGTGATGGATGGTGTGATAGACCATAGGTATGATAACCATCAAGAAGATAATCCAACCCAAATAGCCACAGAGATGAAGTGAAAGTGCCATGTTCAAGAGTGACTTGCTACCATAAAGTGATTTATCCCTTTTCCTATTTTCCCCAGTCATTGTTGACCAATACCTCTTTATTTTTTTAAACAAGCTTGAGGAGGATAACATATTCTTGTAGTACAATTCTACCCTTTGGGAGAATCCATCACTATGTGATGTTTTAACAAGTCTAGCGAAGGTGAAACTAGGTCTTGTCATGATAGACAAGTTTTTCGCTATTTGATGTTTTAACGAGTTTAACAACAATGAGAACTTGACCCTTTTCATATTTAGAGAGTTTGAAAAGGAATTAAAAGAAAACACCACAAGTTATTTTCTCTCAAGTCTAAAAAAGCATAAAATAATACAAGAGAGAACCTATTGACCATGTTCGATCAACGTATTCTTTTTTGTAAGTAATCTATCTCAATTCGGAAAAGGGTTAAACTTATACTGAGTAGATGTCATTTCCAATCCGTTTATGAGTTGAAAAGGACAAGCGCTTGACAATCTTTTCATATTTTAAGAGTCTGAAAGAGCTTAAAGAAGACTCCAGGGATTTCCTTTTTCGATGTTTAATAGAGCTCGAAAAAGAGATAAAAGTATGCTCTGTGGTGAAAAGTACATTTTACGATCATGCATGTTGAATTCACTATGTCATTTGTAAACCTGCTCAAAGAACCACCAAACGGATTAAACATACCTGTTTCATTGGAAAAAATAGGTAAAAACTATAGTTTATTCATTTAATGAATATGAAATAACCATAAAACAAGAATTCACCAAGTCATTTTACCATTTGACATTTACCATTCAATGTTGTGCTCTGAACCAGTTTTTACCTCAAACTTCAACAACTGATCGCGGGAGCTTCTACAGATCATTCTTCGTGCCATCAGGACTAGGTAGGAGATCAACCTCTTCTCTTTCATTTAAGGTCATTATTTTTCAATTTCAGGCAAATGTTTTAGGGTTTTGGGGTTTCTAGGGAAAATATACAATGCCCTGGGATCAACTAACCCTAATGCATCAGAAACTACACTGCAGTGTAGTCAAGTAGAAGGGGAACTGCTCTGCAGCGCACTATCTCAAGACCAGGGGTGCATAGGGCGCAATTTAGAAATTTGTTTCATCATCCATACCCAAAATATCTTCACTTTTCTGCATGAAATGGATCCTAACTAAGCCTATGGTGTGATTTCAGACTTTGATCGGATCAGAATGGCTATCACTTGGCGTGAAAGAGAACATGAATAATAGGATATGGTTTCCCTAAATGATACTGGTATTATTGTGGTCCTCAGAGATTGTGGATTACTCAAATATTTTAGGTTATCTAAGATGAGGCAACAACTATTGCAGTTCTTGGTTCATTCATGGGGTCCAGTGGAACATGCTTTTCACATAGGGGACAAAGTGCTTCCTATGTTGATTGATGATATTTACATTCTCATAGGATTGTCGAGACGTGGTGCCCCCATTTCTCTTTCAGGTTCTGCCCGTAGGGGTGAATTAGTGAGGGACTACATTCGACAATTCTGCCAGCTAGGTACATAACCTAGCAAAGGTGGGAAGATAAACATCAGGGATGTTCATGATTTTCCCTTGCGAAAAATCCTCTTTACTATCGAAAAATTGGCGAGTAATGTGATACTTCATATGGTGAATATATCATACATGTAGTATGTGCTTGAGTGTCTTGAGCCAACTATATTCAATTGGTGTGAGGGAGTACTCTCTTTGATGAAAGAGCAGCTGACTAAAGTAAATAGAGGTAAGAAATTTTTTTTGGCTATGGTTTGATCTTGATTTCTTTTACATTGGAGAGAATTCCATTGATGTAACCTCAACGTGTGTCACTGAGTTTAACTGGTCCTAGGGATCCATGGATGCAAAGATGGGTAGAGTTGATGGCTAGACATGCTGGTCAGTCATCAATTTCATTTTCTACTGCATTATTCAGTTGGCTTCATCGACAATATATTGTCATCGAGGAGCATCCATATGCAGGGATGGTTTTCGTGGAGATCTAGATTTGAGATTACGAGTGGGTGCTCAATGGGGTGTTATAGGTAAATTGTTTTGACCATGTATTTTTTATTTTTTTATTTTTTACATGTTTTTGTGTTTTTCAATGTTTCCAAGACTAAACTAAAAATTTTCTTATGTATACATATGTTGGCATTGTTCGACCAATGGTTCATCAAGAAGAGGCAGGTGAACTAGTGAGGAGAAATTTCGAAAGAGCAGTTCTCTAGGATTTGGATCTGACCAAGGCACTGGCAGAGTTGCAGGATCATATAGAGGGGTTAACCCTTGGTATACCAGATGTCTGGATCAAGGAGTTACCGATGAGACTACAACGCGATACTATTGGTGTACCTAGCCGTTGGATGAGGCTATTGCGCATGATAGCTGAGGTAGTGACTTGTTATCATGAGCATCATTAGATCTACTTCGGATGATTTACTGTATGCATTTTGAGGTTTTGAGGTTAGATGACCAACATGTCTTGGACACAAATTTTTGTAAAAACTTTGAACATCTATCTATTTTACTTTCAGTGTTTTTGTATGGTTATGTGTAATCCTCTTTAACTGTTTATGTGAATTGAAAATTTATTCTTTACATATGTTGTAAATGTCTGTTTAACACTTAATTCGCTAAAGAATCAGTCAATGTGTTAAAGTTTATGGAAATTTGTTGATATTGAATGTAATTTAAATGTATTTCCAAGAGACAAACTCTAATGAACATACGATGAATAATTGGATTTTAGACAGTATAAACATTCGTAAGTTGTAGTATGTCAAGTTGTGAATCTAGCCTAATGGTGATTTGGTGAATGCCAAGCGAAATGGCATCAAAGAGGAGTTCAATCAATGTGCTATACTCAACGACATTGTTTGTATAATGACCGATAAAAATCCCTTGAAAACTCACTAACTCGCCATTTGGAGAAAATATGGCCCATGCTACAAAAGATAGGTTCTACGTACTATGACTAGCACCATCGGCATAACCATCAAATAGTTCCAAATATTTCGACATATGCAAAAAATGCAAAGCAGATTACTAACCACATAAAATACTCTAAAAGTCACACTATGACACACACACACAATCAAAGCATATATAAAGTGTTTTTACTACACATAATTAAGCATAGTAACATTTAAGATACAACTCGTTTCGGGGTTGCGACAATGGAATTCCATCATGATCAACCAACTCATAAGAGCCTTTTACCAAAACACGCTTGACAATATAGGGGCCCATCCATAGTGGTTCAAATTTCCCTGCTCCTAATTTATCGGCTTCATGATCATAAAGCAAGACTAGGTCTCCTTCTGAGAATATGTGAGGCTTGACATTGCGGTCATATTGCGCCTTAAGTCATTTCTTCTATGCTTTGTTGGCCAATGAAACTTCACAATGTGTTTCATCTAGATGGATGAGTTCTAAGAAACGTTCTTCCTTATCAGAAGTGTGAGGTAACTAGTCAATTGCGAGTTTTAGTGATGAAATTTCACATTGTATTGGCAACATTGCCTCGAGACCATACACCAATTGGAAAGGTGTGAATCCAGTTGTGTTTCTTACCAAGGTTCGGTAAGCCCACAAAGCTAAGTATAGGATCAAATTCTAGTTTTGTTTGTGAACTCCTATCATTCGTTGAAGCCTTCACTTAAGGATTTTGTTGATGGCTTCAGCTTGTCCATTAGCCCATGGATAATAAGAAGTAGAACTATCATGTGAAAGTCCTAAATTGGCAGTTAATTCAGTCATCATGTGATTGCGAAAATGTGAACCATGATCTCTAACTATGGCTTGTGGTACACCAAACTGTGCAAGTAGATGGTTGAAAAAAAAAGTGCAGCTGTTTCACGATTGTTTTTTAATGTAGGCATCGCCTCGGCCCATTTCGTAAAATAGTTAATGGTGACAATAATATACCCATGTCCCTCGGTTGAGGGAGGGTTACATTTCATGAAATAAATGCCCCATTTTGAAAATGGTCCAAAAATGACGATAGGATGCAGTGATGCAGATGGTAATCGAGTTTTATGGTCAAAAATCTGGCATGCATGACAACTTCTGATAGCAGTAATGCAATTTTTAAATATGGTAGGCTAGAAGTAACCAGCATGAAGAATCTTCTGTGAGGTAGCATAACTAGATAAATGTCCACCACAAGCACTAGAATGGAATTCATTTAGAAATTTCTTGGCTTCCTCATGTGTGAGGCACCTACATAAAATTGTATCGATACCACGATGGTAAAGGGTGTCGCTAATGATCATATAATCTTTTTCTTGATATTGAATACGCCATTGTTGCGAGCGAGAGGTATCGGACCAAAAGTTTGGGTTTGGAGATAGATTAGCATATCTCCAAACCAAGGGTCAAATGACAAGATTAGAAATAGAGACTCATCCTTAATTGATGGTTCCATTTTTGAGTTGATGGTGGTAGAGGGAAGGTCACAAAGAATATCGAAAAAAACTAGAGATTTCTTTGACTTGGATTTGATGAATTGCAAATCAAATTCCTGCAAAATGACGATACATTTTGAATATTTCCCCCCAAGAAATTGACGTGACAATATGTATGTCATAGGGCTGCAATCTAAAATGACATTGGTCTTTCGGAGTAGGATATAATGGTGAAATATCTATACAACTTGAGCAGTAGCCAAAGCCAGCTTCTCAACGTAAGAATACTTGACTTCCTTATAACTGAAATTATGACTCAAATAGTAGATCGGATGTTCAATCCCATGTTCTTCTTGGACTAAAACCATAGCAATGGTTGTATCTACAGTGGTGAGATACAGGAAATAGTCGTTCTAATAATTAGGGGAATACATTAGTGATGCTTGGATCAGGGTATCTTTGAGAGCATCAAAGGAAGGAAATTTGCGTAACTTGGTCCCAATGGAAGGGAATTCCCTTTTTTTAAATACGAGTGAATCCTTTAGCCATTTTGGCATAGTTGGGAATGAATCTCCTTAGAAGGTTAGCCTTCCCTTGGAGTCTCTGTAACTGATGTAAGTTGGAAGGTGGGGGTAGCTCAAGAATTGCCTTAAGCTTCAAAGGGTCGAGTCAAATTCCTTCTTTAGACACTACCGAACCAAGCAAATGACCAGAACCAACACAAAACACATATTTATGTGGAATGAGTCAAATTTTGTAGTGTCGACATTGTAAAAATATGGCTCTCAAATGTTGCAGGTGATCATCCCATTTCCGTGAATGAGCAGGTAAATCATATAGGGGTTGAACAATGTGTTTGATGTCGTGGAAAGCATAATCCATTGCCCTCTAAAAAGTTTCCCCAGTGTTCTTCAAGCCAAAAGGGATTTTCCTATATGCGAATGTGCCCTAGGGACAAATAAAGGCAATTTTATATTGGTCCTCTTGGCGGATATTGATTTGATTATAGCTGAAAAATCCATCCGTAAATGAAAATATTTCACATCTGTCACATTCATTAATTATCTAGTCGATAAAGGGAGTGGGATAGTTGTCTTTTGGAAAAGCATGATTAACGTCCCTATAATAAACACACACTCTTATTGTTCCTTGTTTCTTCATGACATGAACAAGATTGGAAACCCAATCGGTAAGAGGAACGGGGTATATGAAACCAACATGCAAAAGTTTTTTAACTTCTACTTTTATGGGACCAAGATTCTTCGGAGGAAGAGGACAAAGGCATTGTCATATCGGCTTGACATCAGGATACATTTTAATCTCTTGTTCAACTATACTAGAATCAATACCTGGAATTTTGTCATATGACAAAGAAAATATGTCATGGAATTCATGAAAAAGAGCATGGTAAGTTTCAAGTTTCGACGGAGAACAACATTTTCCAACATGGATGTTTTCTACAATTTTAGGTTTAGTTGAAATATCGATAGAAATGGTTTCTTTCATATTTGATAAGTTCGTTCGGAATCGACTGTGTCTATAAATACAAAATTAGAAAGGAAATCAACGAATGAAGGGTGATTTAGTTCATTTGGAATATCTTCTCTATTATCTGGAAGATGGGATCAATGATGATAATCTACCCATGTTTCTTCTGTCATCATTGATTGGATGATTCCTTCATTAGTAGAAAATGTACGTGAAAAGGGATCAAAGGAAGCACCATATTCTAATGAATGATCAACCCATGCAATTCGTGATTCAAAAAGATTGATTGCTATGCAAGCTCAATTGGGCTTAGCGGCATGATTTCATTATGCATATAAACTTCAGAATTATTGGAAATTTTCCATGAGTCAGATGAAGTGGAAGATATCATGTTACAGGTCTCAAATTTTACAACTTCCGTCGTTTGTGATGGCGATGGTAGTGAAAAGGCGCCCATTAGGGAAGAATCTTTGAAGAGACATACTCTAATGTTCTGAAGAGATAGCGAAGGTCCGTAAACTAACATAATGCTTCTAGTTACTTGTGAACTAGAGGTGAAGAAGGCAAGTTGATCAATTACTGTGATTCTGCCTTTATGAGGGAAAGCGATCATACGAAAGTATGTGGAAACCACAGTTTCCATAACGTAAACCCATGGTCTTCCTAGTAAAATATTGTATTCAAGGGGTCTATCAACAACCTCAACTTCAACAGTTACAGTTTTGCCTCCCTAGTTCTATCTACAGGTTAATTAACATTCCACAAGGTGTATAAGTGTGACTGTCAAAAGCTTTTAACGTCGTAGGTGATCGTGACAAAGGCAGTGAGCCAAGTTTTTTATAGAAATTCATTGACATGATACAAGTAGATGCACCATCGTCAACAATGTTTCGGTGAATTAGTTTATTCAAGGCATTTACTTGGATTAAGAATGCTAACTGTCCTAGTAATTGTGGCACATAACCTGCATGGTTAAAAACCATGAGATTGGAATCCGTTAGATCAATTCCACCAATTGCTGACAATAAAGCATGCTTTTGGGAGGGACAATTTTGAAGCACCTCAAGCATGAACATAGCAGAAGGTGACTAAGCCAAATCTTCTACTATGTTGTAATTTTGTGTTGCTCAAGCTCAAGGGTTGAATGTAGATTTATGAACAACTCCCTTAGGCAGTTTTATTGTTAACTCTAGTGCAATGGGTGGTGGAATGGAATCATACAAAGCCGAAGTCAAATTATTTGGTTGATATATAGCCTGGTTATTCAACAACAATGGTGGATTATTGTAATATTTACTTCGTGTAGTCACCAAAAAAACAGTCTTAGGCTTAGTGGAAGATAGCATAAGCACTTGTGAAGTGGAAGCATGATATGTAGCAACCAAATGATTCTCTGGGTTTGGAAAAGGGTCTGTCAACACAATGGATGTACTAGAAGTCTTAGGAAGTTTTGAAACTTCAGATGAGTGAGGATAGTCTCGCATAAAGTGCTCATCATTACAAATTAAACATGGGTAATGAGGTTTCCTAGTAGGAGAAAAGGAATCATATGATTTATCGAGGGGGATAATTTTTTTCTTTTTGGTTTTCCCCTTTTTTTTGCTTCTAAGGTTCTTTTCATTTTTACCCTTGTTAGATGACGCGACATTTATTTCGGAAGCAAGTGTATTATTAGGTGTACTAGAAGTTTGATTTGAAATAGCAAGTGTTTGACTAGATGGTCTACTTGTTGTTTGAATGCTTGAATAACCTATCACACCATCACCATCATGAGAGTCCTTACTAGATGGAGGTGGTGGAATAGTAAATGTTGGTCTAGGTGAATTTGGAATCTTATCTTAGAGCATGCTAGACTAGATGTAAATCAAGTCTAAGTATTGGGCACAAGAAATTACTTGCTCTTCGGTAACAACTCCTCCTTTAGCCACTTCCTTAGTGGTAGATGGAAACAAGGATTTAATAAACCACTAAGCTAAAAGCTGATCCGGAACAAATTTTTTGACCATTTGACGACGATGATGCCACTCATGATATGATCAAAAATGTGACTAGTAGTGGTCTATTTAAAGTTGGTCAACAGTTCCATTCTAGTTTCATATCTGATGGGTAACTGGAAGTGGGTTAAAAATGTAGTGGCTAAGGATGTGAAGTTGTCAAATGAAGCTCTCGGTAATTCAATATACCACTTTGCAGCTGGACTAGTAAGCATTTGCTGGAAAAGACGTAGTCTTACTGAATCATCATTTAGGGAGTTGGATGAACACCATAAATGAAAAGTCATAACATGATTGGATGGATCTTCTCCAGGGTTTCCATTGAACTTAGGAATATCAAAAGGCAATTTGTGTGGAGTCACCAGCCACCAAGGTGCATAAATAATGGGATCATTGGTAAGCCGATTTAAATCTGGTAATTCAACTATTGTGACAAAAGGAAATTGTCAGTTTAGGTCGGGTTGAGCGTAACTAGGGTAAGATGGAATTTCTTGGGAAATAGGCCTTTGCATACCAGCATAAGGAATATGTTGCTAGTAACCTTGATAGCGATAGGTTTGTTGATCATATCCAATATAAGGTGGTTGTTGGGAACTAGGATAAATTTTCTATTGTCCAAACCCATAATAGGCTTGCTGACCAGGACCTGGGTAAGCTTCTTGTTGACCAAACCCAGCATAGGATTGTTGACCAAGTCCAAGATAAGTTTGGTAATGTTCGAATTGTTGTTGTTGATATTGTGGCTGCCACAGTTATTGATGCAACGGTTGTTTCCCACCAATATAATTTTGACCAGGCTGTAATAAATTATACTAATATAAGTCAGAGTCATCCCAGTTAATGGTAAAATTGCTTGAGGTTGTTGGATTCCAGACGAAAATGGTTGTTGTAAAATGGCTTGAGAAGGCTGAGTTTGTAGACCTGAAACTTGAGGCTAAGAGGTTGAAGGACTAGCTTGCAAAGGTTGAGATTCAATCAACTGAGTTTGCGACTATGGTAAAGTCATAATTACAAGCCTAGTAGGTATGGATGAAACAGGTTGCATTTGTTGTGGTGGATACACAAGCCTTGATAGAATGGGCATTGTAGGTTTCCATTGACAAATAATCATTCCAGAATAAGTTGGACCTAAAGATTATGGTATACTACCATATGATGGCCCCCCAGAGAATGGAGGATAAGTAGATTGGGCATATTGTTCTCCATATGGAGGTAATCCAGTGTAAAGTGGATACATTGGATGATAACCAGATGGACTAGCTTGATATTGACTTGATGGATCAAACTGTTCAGTATCTTTATGTGAAGAACTAGGTAAAATTCTTGTGGACAACATGGGTGAAGACCATGGACTAGAAGAAACACAGGACTGAGTTCCAGATAATGATTGGTAACGCAGTGGGACAGACGGACCACAATACAGATGTGATTCATGTGTTGTGGTAAACATCAAAGAAGTAGTGACAGTAGATGTTGTCGCAGCTGTAACAGATGATACTGTATGGGATGTTGTTTCAGCCATAGTCAAATGACCCAATAAATGTCCTAATGAATCTATGGGAGTCTGAAAGTAAACATGATCAAAAGGAGTAGTTAACTGAGGACATGAAGGATAAAGATAAAGCCCTGGTCCAAAACGAGTTGGAGTTTTGGGTGAAGCTTCTTCTTCATATTCCTCTTCAATAGCAATCAAACCGGGTGGAAGGATTTCACCGTCAGGTCCGTAATAAATTTCTAGTGTTTGACTCTGCAGTAAAGGAGAAGTCTCAATAGTTACAGATGTCTCAGGATAAACGGTCGATCGTCTTCCGATATGGGAACAACTTCTGATTGTTCAACTTTGGGATCCAAGTGTTATAGTAGAAGAACAATGGGTTGAATAGAAATTTCTTGAACAACTTCTGGTTCAGAAGTAAGTTGCGATTGAACTATGACAGGTTCAAGATCAAATTCCAATTGAACAAATTCAAGTTCATAAGTAATTTATTGTTGAAAAACTTTGGGTTGAGGATCAACTTCAGTTACTGTTTCACTAAGTTCACTTTTAGTGTCTGCAGGTAATTGTAAGGGTTCCACTTTAGTAGCAGATAAATTAGTAATAGTAGGAATAACTAGAATTGTAGTACGTACCAGTATAGGTGACTTTGGTAAATCAGATGAAGAACTAGAAGTTTGTGATGTACTAGACTCAGCTAAACAAAACTGCTTTTGTCGACTAGGTGTAGCTTCATGCGGTAAAGGCGGTTTACTTGTTGTCCTCTATGAACAATGGGGTAAAGGTTGATTTTCCTCCACAAATTGCTGATTGATTTTATTACAAAAAGAAATAAACAAAAAATGGTAATCTAGGCAAAAAGATTACCAAGTAATTGTGAACTGCAATATACTACCTCGAAGAAGCTAAGGACTTAACATACATGTAGGTAATCTCCCTGAATGTTGTTTTCGATGTATCACAATATATAAGGTGATCAACTCGGTTACTTATGGATGGATAGAAACCTAGTGTAGTCCTCCCAAATATACCCAAAAGTACGTGGAAGCCCAATCCATGTTAGCATTGTCTAATGAAAAACCGCATAGTGAGAGCATTCCTTTATACTTTTTGTAGTATAGCACCGCCCGATATACCCAAAAGTACATGGACAAGCTACGATATACTTACGTACGTGGAATGAGGTATCACACTAGGAATGTATCGCAGACCATTAGTGAAAACTGTTATTTTTAATGATGTCGGAACACTTCTCTAGCCTCGACCTCTAAATGTTATGTGTTAAGTTACAATGCTCCATTAGGTTAATTGAGATAAATTTTAGTTGATATTGTTTAAAAGTTTTCCTTTCAGGTTCACCACGTGATGTTTCTAAAACTGCTAGAATGCAACTATGATGAGAAACATTATTTTCACTTGACTTTAAAAATGAAAACAATAACTAAAAGGGATAGAGCAATCAGAATCTTTAAACAAAGAGCATAGAGAACATCTAATGCAACTTTCCTTATACCATTCCTACAAGCACACACAAACTTCTAAATTCATAATGCATGTTTTTCTTTTCATCCCTTTAATGTTTAGATGAACATAAAGAAACTAAATGCACAACCGATCAATCAATGATTTTCACAAGAAACGAAGACTTTACGATAGTTTATTTTTCAAAGAAATGAAGACTTTACGACAATTATTTTTCAGAAAATACTAATCAATGTAAGCTAACTTTGACATTGAATGGATGATGATAAAGAAATCTCTTAAGGAACACTAAACAATCAAGGTAAAAGTAGAGCTAGGATAAGAAATTCAAATTGATTTCAGAGCCATAGAAAGCATTGATCTTTCAGCGAACAACATCAGAAGAAAATTTGGAAAAAACCAAGAAAAATATGGGTTTTTATATTGACAGGGATCAACGCAGCCCTAAGTGGGAGGCAGTACATTGCAGAGCACTGTCTCTAAGCCAAGGGTGCTCTGTAGCACACTGTGTCAAGACCAACACCGCACTGATGCTAGAGAGCACAATCGATAGACATTTAAACACACTTTTTTTACCAAAAAAACTTCAAAATGATTGAAAAGAGTTCAATGAAGTCAAGTCAAGTCTACTATGATGTAATACAATAAGAGTAAACTACCAAGAACAATGTTCGTTCCCCACTATGGTTGCCAATTTGTTATATGAAATTTATACCTACGGATAA
>APFE030777875.1:103583-114314 GCA_000404065.3 Pinus taeda
AATTCATTTGAGCTCAAACTAACTTCTAATCTAATGAATCTACCCTCTATCACGATTTATCTATCATATTTACATGCCAAGTCATCATTTACAATGGTAATTCATCCTCCATGAGATAAAATCCATGAACATATTCAAAAACTGGAAAAATGGCCATCCTGAGCAAAATCTGCCCTACACACAGTGCCACTGGCCCAATGCTCAGTGCCACTTTCAGGTCCCTTTTGATGGCCTTCCCGGCATCCAAATTGAGCTCATGATATCTCATTGGAAATTTCTTCAAGTATAATTTCAAAAAAAGCTATATTTTATGCATTTGAAGCTCATTTGACCCCTCAAAGCATGATTATACCAAGACTACTTCTGTGTGTCCAAAAAGTGGCAAAAAGGTCATTTTTAGGGTGTTTTTTGACCTTTTGGTGGACTGTTTCTGCCCCAAAAACTTTGAAAATCTATAGGGTGCATGTCCTAATCACTATGAATCCAAAACTTCAAACCATTTCTTCATTGGGTGCCCCTAGGAAAATCACAGTGCTGGTGGTACTGTGCGTTGAGCCACCTCCTGAACGCACAATGCCACTTCCTGAACGTGCAACGCCACTTCAAGTTCACCTTTTACTGCCTTCCCCATGTCCAAATTGGGTGTGGGATAGCTCGTTGAAAATCTTTCCGAGTATAATTTCCAGAACATCTTGAATTTTCCAATTTTGAGTTCATTTTCCATATCAAAAGCCCAATCTCCCAAGACTGGTCAAAATGTGTAGAATGAGGCTGCCAAAATTCAGAGTGTTGTTTTAGTCAATTTTTGGAGGTTTTTCTCAACTCCAAATTGAGTTCATGATAGCTCATTGAAAATATCTTTGTGTCTCATTATTCGTTGACTTATCAAGAAAGTCATTTGGTCACTTAATCTAGGAGAAATCTTTTTTTTCCCAAGGTCACCCTAGAAGTGCATCAACTCTCTTGAGGCAAATGATGTTTTGGACATTTCTCCCAAACCATGAGACCCGTGTAAAAAATGAAGGAGGTTTTTATTCTTCGGTCTATGTTGGACAAAAAATTCTCTCAATTTTGTCAAATGCATATTTTCTTGCTCAGAAACATCATTTTAATAAAACCTATCCTGATGTGTGGAACAGGGGATTTGTAGAAATGAAGGGAAATGAAGGGGATGAGAGGCTTCTAATCTCTTGAGAAAATTTTGGGAAGTAGGGAGGAATGTTAGGAAGCAGAGGAAAGTGGAATTTGAAGGATTGAGTGAGGGGAAGGGGTCCAAAAGGGAAAAACACTGGCCTAACCTAGAAAAGTGTCAAATTATAGCAATATGCTAGGGTTTGTGGGAAAATGATGAATTTGAGGGATATCAATGATGGGAAGTGTTTAAGAAGGTATATTAAGGATAGGGGAAGGTGTATGAGCATCAGGATACAAGTTTTACTGATGATTTGACCATCCAAGAAAAATTACCTTCAAAACCATCAGAGAGGGAAATGAGCCTTACCTAAGCACAACTGAAGCACAAACAACGTGTAAAATGACCCACTGGAACTTAAAATAATGATGACAACCCTTTGAATGATGGTACACTCAGTCGAATGGTGACATGGACCAATACTTGGAAAACTTAGGAAGGATTGAAAACAATTCTAGACCTAATACCCAGTGACAAAATTTTTACTTGAAGACTCATTGAAATGAAAAAAGTTTGACTTTGACACCCCAAGACCACTTTATAAGAGCATATTTCATCACTGGTGGAAGGCTGCAAATATTGACACTAATATTGGCTCCTTTAGGGATGGTAGCTCCTTGGAGGTGCCAAGAATACCATAGACCAAGTAGCCTTATCCATTGTGCATGGAGTAAAAAAAACTCAATCTGAAATACATCACTAAATACTGATGACTCAAAGACACAAACTAAATTTTACTCAACTAAAAATTGACTCGATACTAAAACACCACTGACAAACTGGAAAAGGTGCTCAAAATGGAGCTTATTCAATAAAACCTACTCTAACTTTTCAATTCATCACCTGATAAAGTGAAATGAAACAACCAATGCAACCAAGTAAGCATTATGGATGCAGTTTGGACTCTCCACAAGTGCTTGTTTATGAGCAAGCAGATAGAACTATTGAAATGCAACTCCCATGAAAACTTGTAAACAGATCTAAATTTTCCCAGATTGAATAATATGGATTCTCTATCTGACTCCAAAAATACTGTATAAGGATATTGAAATTCATGTGCACTGGGACAACTCATTGAATGGATTACTTTGCTTCTCCTCATATCATGAATGCAAAATTTCATTTGAATTTTGTGACGAGGCTCCTGCTGAAAATGACAAAGAAACAGGCTACTGAATCAAGTTTGTATCAATAATTTTTTCAAGCTCAAAGTTAGCTAATGGAGAAGGACTTTGACTGTAGAAATCATCCATTACATCAGCTATTGGATCGTGAAAAACTTGAAAAGATTGTTGCAACCCATTTTCTATTGGTTCCAATGAGATTGCATGATTTTCTACAGGTTGCTCATCCTTTATTGAAGATATACTATGCAAATTTTCCTTCAAAAACTGAAATGATTCAAAACATAATGGTATGGAATCATCTTGCATCATTTGATCATATGTTCCAGCTTCCAATTCTTCATCAGCAACCTAACATTCAATGGAATTCAGGGGCTGCATATCTAAATATGAGAAGTCTTGAACTAGGATTCCATTGCCCTCTAGATGGTCCAAATCAAAACTTATCGACAGTTGATTTCTGATTGCACGAAAGTCGTCTCTGATGAACTGAAACAAAGTAAAACAAAGAGGAAAATATCCTTCACTTACTTCAAAATTTTCTACACTTTCCTCCTCATTTCAATAGCTTATATGCAACAGCTGATCACTGTATTCGAGCTGCTGAAAGTGAACTTCCTCCTTCGACAAACCAGCTACAGGCTGTTTGGAGAACATAATCATCATCATAATGATCAAACTTAGGCAAATCATCAGTATAAAACACATCATCAATCATACATGTCAAATCAACAAATCTCTCTTCTCCAAAATGATCTATAAAACAATCATTATTAGATCTATGACAACTATGATAAGAAGCAAAATGTTTTGGATCAACCACTTGTTTTTCTTTAATAAGCAAGCCATGGTATTGAACATCATACTCATTCCTTGTGGTGATATTTTGCATCATCTCTTCCATTGCACTTACCAAAATGTCAAGCTTTACCTCTAAAGATGTTGATTCCTCTAGATATATGTTCTTCCTCTCTTCTTCCTTCAACTTTGCCCTTTTGATTAGCAGATTAGCCTCTACATCTACTGCACTATTTTTCATCTCTTAAAGTGTTGCAAGGTTCCTTTCCCTTAGTTGAAACTCCATTTCCGGAACAAAGGCTTCTGGGTAGTGTAAGAGAGCGGATCCAGGAGGAGGCCTTATATTAGCAGGCATCAAAAAATAGACTTGGTTAGACTTGGCAGAAAACTATTGTACTGTCTCCCCTGGTTGTATTTTCAGTTGGTTGTACTCTTCTAGAATCAAGAAAGGGTTTTGTCTGACCACCCACTTGTCAAGGAAAACTTTGACGAACTGCTGGAAATCTAAGATACTCTCATCAGGCAGGGTTTTGAACCAACTCTTGACTTTGCCTTGCAAAGAAGAGCAAAAAGCCTAATACTAACATCCTCTTCATCAACTTCAAAAAGTTCAAGAAAAGACTCAAAATTTAGTACATGTCTCTCAACGGTGATGTTGTCACATTCACCATCAAATCTTGGTAGATATAGGTAATGATGTTTAGGGAAATCATGGGATATAGGAGGTAAAATCAGAGGCTTGTATCTATCCAAAATTTTACAAGGTATAGGAGTATATACAAAAGATGTAGAATTATTCTTATCTCTTGAGGCTCATCAGTTTGAAGATGGTCATCATAAGATTCAGAAGAAGGGTCGTGATCAAGATCAAAGGCATGCGAATATTTTGTATTCGCAATCTTCAAAGGGAAATAATTAAATGCAAGTCTAGGATCTTTTCTTGAATACAATATACTTTGTAGAGCCTTCTTGACATTCTCAGGAAAAGAGAAGAAATAATTTATAACAAAGAACATAATGTCTTGGATGAAATTAGAACTTGAATACATGATCTTTCCATATTTTCCTTTCATTTTTTTGCTGGTCGGGTTCATCTTCCAGTGGAGTCCTTGGATCTAATCTCGAAACTGATTTGGAGTCACCAGGTGAATGATTTCAGCCTTTCTATCTCTAATCATTTTCCACCATCAACAGTAAGATCTAGATATGAACTTGATACATTTTGCTGAGGAACATAAAACTACATCCCCAGTATAGTCACCACTATGTTATCACCTGGATTGAACCTCAGGCTGAAGGAAGGCAATGCCAGGGTAACCACAAACCATGCTTAGCCAAGTAACTAGCCCTACTAGGCTAGGAGAGGGCTCTTTACGTAAGGATCTCAGCCAAGATGACTGGATCAGGAAACGAATTTTAGGCTAGGTATAGTAGCATGAAGGTTTTTATTGGATTTTTAAAGGGGTTTTGCTAGATCAGGAAGAGTTGGACAGTTTAGGTCTAGGAAACTAGGTCAGAATTGCAAGGTGTTCAATGGGGAAAGGTAGGCATAGGCTTTAGCACTCTAGGGCTTGATGAGGTGAGATGTTTAAGACTGGTGAGAAGCTAAGAAGGGCATGTGAAAACCATGGATCCTTCCTGGATTACAGAAAACATGAAATGGTGAATGGTTTCCCAAGGCAGAGCACTGATGTAATGAATTATGCCTATCAAACTTGAAAACATTAAACTAGAAGCAATGGAATGATTAATGGAATACATAAAACATATTAAAATATAATAACAGAAGAAGAAACTATACTAAAACTACATACCACAGGGATCCCATAAAAATAGCTGCAATTCTTATTAACCTCCCACCAAACTGCTTACAATAGGTGTACAATCAAAGTCCGAGCATCCAGCTGAGTCCAACCCTTGAAAATGAGAAAGAAGAAGAAGATATAGGCTTTGTTTCAACCTCCTCGAATCCTCAAGGGTTGAATCCCTAAGAGGAGGAGCTAATCTAACTAATACTTAACAAGAAACAGGAAATAGGCATCTCAACAACTTGACTCTAAAAGTGAAAAACAAATTCATTTGAGATCAAACTGACTTCGAACGTAATGAATCTACCATATATCACTATTTATCTATCATATTTACATGTCAAGTCATCATTTACAATGGTAAATTATCCTCCATGAGAGAAAATCCATGAACATAGTAAAAAACTGGAAAAATAGCCATCTTGAGCAAAATTTGCCCTACGCACAGTGCCACTGGCCCAACGTGCAGCGCCACTTTCAGGTCCCTCTTAGAGGCCTTTCTGAGATCCAAATTGAGCTCATGATAGCTCATTGTAAGGGTATGCAAGTCTACTTTCCCAGAAACCTAGAATTTCTACATTTGAAGCTCATTGAAAGCCTCAAAGATTGATTCTCCCAAGACTAGTTATGTGTGTCAAAAAGGTGGCAAAAAGGTCATTTTTAGGGTGTTTATTGACCTTTTGGTGGACAAGTTCTACCCCAAAAACTTTGAAAATCTCTAGTGTGCATGTCCTAATCACTATGAATCCAAAAATGGAAACCAGTTCTTCATTGGGTGCCCCTAGGAAATGCGCAGCGCCGGTGACGCTACACGTTAAGCCACCTCCTGAACGCGTAGGGCCACTTCAAGCTCACTTTTGACTACCTTCCCGATGTCCCAATTGGGCGTGGAATAGCTCGTTGGAAAGAGTGTCGAGTGTAATTTTCATAACATATTCCATTTTTCAATTTGGATCTTATTTTCCCTATCAAAATCCCAGTCTCCCAAGACCGGTCAAAATGTGCACAATGAGGCTGCCAAAATGCAGAGTGCTCTTTCAGTCAATTGTTGGAGGTCTTACGCAACTCCAAATTGAGCTCATGATACCTCATTGGAAATATATCTTGGTCTAGCTATCCATTGACTCATCAAACAAGTCATTTGGTCACTCAAGCTATGAGAAATCTTTATTTTCCCAAGGTCGCTCCAGAAGTGCATCAACTCTCTTGAGGCAAATGCTGTTTTGGACATTTTTCCTAAACCATGAGACTTGTGTAAAAATTGAAGGAGTTTTTTCTTCTTGGATCAATAGTGGACAAAAACGTCTCTCAAATTTGTAAAATTCATCTTTTCTTGCTTAGAAACATCATTTTAATAAAATCTATCTCGATGTGTGGAACAGGGGATTTGTAGAAATGAAGGGAATGAAGGGGATGAGGGGCTTCTAATTTCCTGAGAAAATTTTTGGAATTAGGGAGGAATGTTAGGAAGCAGGGGAAAGTGGAATTTCAAGGATTGAGTGAGGGGAAGGGGTCCAAAAGGGAAAAACATAGGCCTAACCTAGAAAAGTGTCAAATTATAGGAATATGCTAGGGTTTTTGGGAAAATGATGAATTTGAGGGATATCAGTGATGGGAAGTGTTTAAGAAGGTATATTAAGGATAGAGGAAGGTGTATGAGCATCAAGATATAAGTTTACGGATTATTTGACCATCCAAGAAAAATTCCCTTCAAAGCCCTAGGAGAGGCAAATGAGCCTTACCTAAGCACAACTGAAGCACAAACAAGGTGTAAGATGACCCATTGGAACCTAAAATAATGATGACAACTCTTTGAATGATGGTATACTCAGCTGAATGGTGACATGGACCAATACTTGGAAAACTTAGGAAGGAGTGAAAACAATCCTAGACCTAATACCTAGTGACCAAATTTTTACTTGAGGACTCACTGAAATGACAAAAATTTGACTTTGACACCCCAAGACCACTTTATAAGAGCATATTTGATCACTGGTGGAGGGTTGGAAAGACTAACACTAACACCTTCCACGCTCGCATGGATACACAGTGGAAGTCTGCCTTGAACTCCACATAATCTTCCAACTAGTTGAAGACAGTTGGTGATAACCGCGGCTTGTGGTTGATGGCCATTTTAATACTCATCTCCATCAAGAACCAAAAAATCTTGTTGTCCTTCACTCTTTGGGGGTCCTTGGTGGCCCAGAGCTAAGCGAACTTCACTGTTTCAGATAAATCTTACGCAACTGGAGGAAACTGACTATCTTCCAGTAAATCCCATGCAACTAGTACTATGGACAACATCAGCCATGCATATTGAAATGTTTTTCTCTGATCCTGCGCCTCTCTTTAGCTCACGAGGAACGTGCTGCAGAGGTAGTGCACCCAGTTGAATTGTATGCCCTCCGCGCACTAGGCTGCTAATGATACTACTGGTGCCGGCACCTCATCTGCGTGACACTTCCTCATAATCATCCCAACCAAGATCTGGGGGGCTACCTTGACCGCGAGGTCGGTTATGCTGGAGATGGCATAGCAGCGCAACTTCTTGGCAAGCTTAAATTTGTCCTTCATTTTCTTGGCGAGGTCGCATTCACCTCTCTTTCTGCCAAATTCCATGGCCGGATTTTCTCGTGAATGCGATAGCCGAGTGATCTTATGGATCAGCGTGTCAGTGATCAGTATTGGCTCTTCTAGCCACAAGCACCCATCATGCACCAATCATAGTAGTTGTTTGATCACTATCATGGTTATGGGCACGTGTTCTAATGTAGCACCCACAGCATGTTTAGCAGTTCAGCCTTGTCCACCCCTTTTATCCACGTCCTTGGCTTGAGCACAATCACACCAGAGTCCTTATGGAAGTCACGATGCATGAATTAATCAGTCACTAAGTAGGGAAAGTGCTTCGTATTGGCCAAATCCCAATCCTCTAAATTTAAATGGGGGACACATTCCAGGAGCAATCCTTCAAATATGATTTTGTCTGGTAGCAATGGTGTATGCAACGTGACTTTTTTCTCATCAATATCCTTTGGGACCTTTGCCGTGCCTCAACGTGGAGGAATGTATTTGGGTAGTTTAGAGATAGGTTCTGACCCCTCAACATCAATGTCCTCTACACCCATGTCAACGTCTTCATCACCCATATTGATTTCTTCGACATCCTCTTTAGGTTCGAAGTCGACTACCTTGCCCTTGTCTTGCACGGTGGGTTTTTCATTATGTGGGTGCTTCCTGGCTGATGTGTGTACCGACGGTGTCACTTTCTACTTATCTTTCTTTGTTTTTGGGCACTCTTTTATTGACGTAGACCTCGACCTAGGTGATCTTGGTGATTTGGGCACTTCTGCCAGTACTTCGACACTTGCAAGCTTTCGGGTGTCTCTCTCAGCTGCCATTGCTACCTATGGGGTAGCTCCCTTAGCTTTCATTGCTTCTCCAACACTCATGATTTCTATGGGCATTGACATGATGCTAGTCAAAAATCCCGTGTCTCCTTTGGCAATCTCTCAAATGTTGAACTCGCTATCAAAGTCTCAAAGTTCTCACGGTTCATGTGCGCCTGAGAGCTCAACACCTCAATTCTCAAAATTCCAAGTGTTTTTCACTAGGTAGCCATCTGTAATTTATAGGAAATTTTGAATTCGAATCTGATCGTTCCCCCCAAAATCTGTTCATAAATTCTAAATTGGCGACAAATTTTCAAAGATATTTCCCTTAAATTTCAACTTAAATGCCACACCCCGCTCCATTTAGTCGTTTTTTCACCGTCAAATCATGAACAATGACCATAACGGTCACTTTCTAGCTTCCCTACGTGGTCTTTCCCTTGATAGCGCATCTACCCACATGCTTCTGTTGACATTGTGACATTCCTTCATTCCACGTAGTTCCCCAATCACACAGCTCCACAACCCGGGCAATATAGTTTATATTCCCACACCTCCTTTCATCTACCTGGAGCACTAACACTATGCTTCCATCATGTAGTCATCTAGTTGGATCACTGGTGTATGGCTTCAATCGGCTACCATTCACCTTTCTTGGGAAGGGTTCTCCATTTAATTTTATCAACTGAACTGCTCCACCATCGATAATCTCCTCGATGACATATGGCCCCAGCCAATGCATCTTAAACTTTCCTTGAAATTTATCAAAATTGTTGTCATAAAATAAAACTAAATCATTTTCCTTGAAGGTCCATGGTTTGATGTGTCAATCGTGCCATGCCTTTTCACGCTCCTTTTGAACTTGTTGATGGAATCCAGCTAGAAATCTATCTTCTTCAAAGTCTTTCAGTTGTGTGAGCCTCTCTTCCAGGGCTCCGCGATCTGCCATTCCTGTGAATGCTGCTATGCATAGACTAGGTACAATTACTACATCGACATCACAACTTCTATGCCATAGACCATCTTGAATGGTGTTTTTCCAGTCAACTTCTTGCAAATAGTTCTATAAGCCCATAGCACCGTGAGTACATGCACATCCCAGTCATTTCTTTGAACAATGTAAACCTTTGTCAGTGCTGTTATGAAACTAGCTCACAAAAAGATAGAAAAGATAGATAAATGCCTAAGAAATAAGCCTCTTCAAGGGGGCAACCTCTACATTACACAAATGAACAATTTTTGGATGATTCAAATGACAACACCTACTTTCTATATATAGGAGTCGAAGGGGTCATAATGTAATCAGAGACGACATAACAATGATAATGTAAGGGCACAACAATAACAATAGTGGGCTTCTATGGGGCATAATAATAACAATATGGGGACTACATGGGCACAACAAGATAATATGGGAGTTTCACTAATAACAATAAGTGGTTACACTAGTAGTATAGGGGCCTAACATACCCCTCTCCTTCAAAAAGTTTTTTCCTCAACACTTAAGTACTTCTTGATGATTCTGTGTAAAATTGTTTTCCTCCCATGTGGAATCTCTAGCGGGTAAGTTCTTCCACTTGATGAGATACTCTGAAATTGATTGATTTTGTAGCTGTCGGGTTCTTGTTTCTGTGACTACTCCAGGTTCCAATATTATTTTTCCTTCCTCATCATGTTTTGGAAATATTGTTTGAACTGGGATCTTCTGCAACTTTTGAATGAGTGGCCACACTTCTTTTTCCTTCTTCCTTTTATCCCTTGCTTCCTTTATCGAATCAGGTTGGATAATAGAAATAGCATAAAACAATGCTTCCACATCCTCATCCTTTCTTGAGAGTGCATATACAACAACATTTTGCTTCCCTTTTTTGTAGATGATTTCAAAGTCATAACCCAAAATATTTGTGACCATTTTTTTTGTTCTTCTAAAGATAATCTTTGTTCTAAAAATTATTTAAGACTATCATGATCCATTTTTACCTTGAGGTGTCTTCCCATTAGGTAAGGTCGCCATTTCTTAAGTGCATGTAATATTGCCAACATTTCCTTCTCATAAATAGCTTGCTTGAGATGTAGCCGTAAAAATACCCAATTGCCTACATCAAAACTTCTTTCACTGTGATGTTGATTTGCATGTTGTTTCATTCGATTCTGCACCAAAGTGGCGTTATCCTTTAAAAGTTGGAGAACTTGTTGTTGATGCTTGATGTGGTCTTTCACTTCTCGAATCTTTTTCTTCTTGATATGTCCTTCTATCTTGAGAGTTTGAGGAGTGGTAATTTCTTCCAATGCATTACAAGATATGGTCGGATTCATTTCTTGATGCTCAATGTGATCTTTCAGTTCCTGAACATTTTTCTTCTTGATATGTCCTTATATCTTAAGAGTTTGAGGAGTGGTAATTCTTGCCAATGCAT
>APFE030777875.1:114329-127271 GCA_000404065.3 Pinus taeda
GAGTGGTAATTTCTTCCAATGCATTACAAGATATGGTCGGATTCATTTCTTGATGCTCGATGTGATGTTTCACTTCTTGAACATTTTTCTTCTTGATATGTCCTTCTATCTTGATAATTTGAGGAGTGGTAATTCTTGCCAATGCATTACAAGATATGGTCAGATTAATTTCTTCTTTCTCGATGTGATATTTCACTTCTTGAACTTTTTTCATCTTGATATGTCCTTATATTTTGAGAGTTTTATGAGTGGTAATTCTTTCCAATGCTTTAAAATATATGGTCGGCTTCATTTCTTCTTTCTCTGGGGTTGGTTATTGGTGTATATCATCTTCTATTGATGCTTCTTGATCCTTTTCTTCCTCCTCTTCACATTCTATGTAAAATAATTTCTTCTCAGCACACTTATGACCTTTCATGTATTTGTTATCACAATGGTAACAAAGCCCTTTTGCTCTTTTTTCTTCCAATTGTTGTGGTTTCAACCTTGTAGGTTGTGGAAGGATAGGAGAATCAAAACTTCCATCTTTATAGTTGTGAGGGGTATACTTCCTTGTTTCCATACTTTTTCTTTCCACTTTTCTTTCCAACTTGAATGACTTCTGCAATGAATCAGGTTCCCAAAGATGAACCTCATGTTGAATGTTATCCTTTAAAGTCCCTATGGAGACATCAATCATCGGCTTCTCTGGAATATCATTTTCCATTATATTCAAATTTTGAAAGTCCTCAATGTGCTCTGACATTGACCACTTTTGCTTGAGATTTATCAATTGGCTAAAGAAGGTGTTGCTCTTTGTATCCTCATAATGTGATATCATTTCCTCCGTGAAAATTGACCACGTAACAAGTGTTTTATGAGAACAAAGCCCTTTATACCATAAAAATTGATCCAGTTCTAAATATGAAGATACAATACGTACCTTTTGTAACAGTTGCACTTCATGTCGATCAAAATATTGCTCCATCTATAGTATCCAATTTACCGGATCCTTGCCATCAAACTTCCTCATATCGCCTTTTCTTGATTTTAGGAGCTTGATCTTGAAACGACTGTAACTCTATAATTTCAGATCTCCAAGTTCTGGAATTGCATCCTGCAATAGTCCTCTACATTATCTTTCTAACCCCACAAGTCTGATCAAGATTGGATTCTTCAAGGAAGAGTTATGTCAAATCTCCCACGTTGACCTGATTATAGATTGGTTCAACAAAGCGCACTTGTACAAAGTGCCACATGTCACGTTTTCAACCTTAGCATATGAAACATATACACAAAAAACTACAGTATGTCCTCTTTCTATAACTTCTCAAGTTATTTCAATATAATGCTTAGAGAGAAAGTTATGACGATCTCCCAAGGTCACCTGTTTAGAATTTAGTTCGGGAGTCTGCAAAAACCATAACTTCCTTAGATTATATCTCTGAAAATATAGTGGGAGAAGATATGAAATTATGACTCGAGCTTCACCAAGAGTTTGGTTCAAATGGGTTTTAATTTCATAGTCTTAGCCTTCGTAGAAAAAATATTATAGCGAACATTCCACGATGACCTATTTGAGATGAAATTCTGGAGCTTGCAAAAAGCATAACTTGCTCAGATCATATCTCCGAAACTATAGCGAGACAAGATCTGAAATTCGGACCCAAGGTTCAGATCAATTTCTTCTCAATTGGGTTTTTTTTTTTAGCTTCTGAAACTTCGTAGTGAAAACGTTATAGTGAAAATTCCACAATGGCCTCTTTGGAGCAGCGAAACATTAGAATCCAAATCTCTAATATCAAATGTTATGAAACCAGCTCACAAAAATATAGAAAAGATAGATAAACACCTTAGAAATAAGCCTCTTCAAGGGGGCAACCTCCTTTACATTACACAAATGAACAATTCTTGGACGATTCAAATGACAATACCTCCTTTCTATATATATAGGAGTCTAAGGGATTATAATGTAATCAAAGCTGACATAACAATAATAATGTAAGGCCACAACAATAACAACAGTGGGCTTCTATGGGGCATAATAATAACAATATGGGGACTACATGGGCACAACAATATAATAAGGGAGTTGAACTAATAACAATTGTTGGCCAAACAAATCCTGGTACTACTGGCCCTTTTGACATCAGTGCATGGAGCGCGGACTGAGGTCTCACCCGAAGTAGTAGGGAGGGTGCTAGAACCAGGTTTCTGCACCCTGGATATGTCTGATGAGTTCAAGTGGTCCACGGTTCGACCCTACACGCAAGTTGCTTCGCGCACTTTCCGTACCTTGCAGCCTGATATACTTCCTTCACGCAGCCCTACGAGGGGGCCGAACATTGTGCTTCTGCATTATTACCCAAGTCCTTACTGGTAATCCAATCTTAGTTTATTATTTTAACCTACTTGCATGATGTAAGTTATACTTAACAACATAAACCATTCATACAGGTGAGTGCGGTAAATAAATAGTATATTTGTAAATTATATCAAACATGCATTAACCCAAGAACAGATACATAGAATTATGATAAAACTTCTCTTTATTAATTCCTTCCTCAGTTATAGACTCAACTCTGCCCTGCGCACTCAATTTCAGGGGTCCGTGCACTTAGTTGTGGACTACTAGGCCTCTGCACACTCAACTGCAGAGCCTTCTCCTACTCTACGACCCAAAGACACACTTATCTTATTTACTTAGACTCTTCCTTCTCTCCACTTCTTATTTTTTCTTTACAATTAGAGCCTCACTCTATTTATATAATCCCATGGTCCGTGGACCATGGGTAGGTCTATCCAGTGACATTACATTACAAAACTAGGGTGGACAACCCTATGACTCTATCATACTTTTCGCGCTCCATGCCAACAATTCACGGAGATTTACAACAAGATTGGGTCAAAACTTGGGCTTTGAGCCCCAAAACATGCCTTGGGGGGGATTCCATGTCCAACAACATTAAGAGGTTACACTAGTAGTATAGGGACCTAACAAGCGTGCTCTCCAATATTTTATTGAATGGTTCCATTGTCCCATTAGCCTACAATGATAAGGAGTACTTTTCTGATGGTAAGCCTAGAATTCCTCTGTCAACGCGCTAGTTGTGTCATTAAAAAAATGTGTATCATGATAACTCATCAAAATTTTCAGACACCCATACCTTTTTATTACATACTCAGAAATGAGCTTTGTTGCTATTGTGCCTATACATTCCTTCACAGGCTGTGCCTCCGCCCATTAGGTTAAATACTCAGTCACGGTGTTGATGTACCATGCACCCATCTTCTTTCGTGGAGGTTGAATTGGTCCCACAAAGTAAATCGCCCATTTCTTGAATGGTTGTAACATCATCTGTAGATTCAGAGGTAACTCATTCCTCCACGATGGCCTTGTGGTCCTTTCACATGCATCGCATGCCTTACAATATGATTTTGAATCCTTATGCAGGGTTGGCCACCATAACCCAACGCATAGAATCTTCCGCAACCCCTCCATGATCCTCAGTGAGGATTCCACTTCGCTCAAACTCTGGCACATAACAATGCAATATTTCACCCGATCCCATTTTGTACAAGTGCCTTGCAATGAGAGAAAAGTCTGCCTCATGCACCACCAGTTCCTTCTTAGGTTGACTAGTGTATCCTTTTGGAGTCATTCCCATTGTCAGGAAACATATTATATCTTCAAAGTGACTCTCCACGATGTGCACTGCAAAGATTTGCGTGTTAGCTAGACCTTACTCCAAATTAGTAGGCTCTTCTCCAGTTTCAGTGCGCGACAGATGATCTAGTCCTTCGTTCAATCATCCTGGTTTCACGATGACTTCAAAATCATACTCCTGGAACAACAACAACCACCTACATATCTTCCCCCCCAACATAGGCTTGTTGACCAGGTATTTCAATGCAAAATGGTATGTATACATCTTAAAATGTCCACACAACAAATAATGCTTGAACTTCTAGAGCACGTACACCATAGCTAGTCCTTCACGCTCTGTCGTGGAATAGTTTTTCTCAGCTTTGGATAGCTTCCTACTTGTGAATACTATAAGATGATCGAATTCCCCCTCACCGGCCCATGTCAGTACTTCTCCTAGCACAATATATGACGTGTCCACATGTACATGAAATTCCTTCTTCCAATCCAGGAAGACTAGGATCAGCGTGGTGACCATTTTTTCCTTTAGCACATCCAAGCTCCTCTTTCATTCTTCATTCCTACAGAACATGACATCCTTCTTTAACATTTTTTCCATCAACATGGTGATCTGGGCATGGATTTTGATGAATTTCCTATAGTATCCTGTATGCCGCAATGTTGCGCGCAACTATTTCACACTCCTTGGCACCTCCAAATTGATTATGTCCGCGATATTCATAGGGTCTACTGTCAAGCCTTGTATGCATACCACGTGACCCAGGAAGATCCTGAAAGGGACAAAAAATAGACAGTTTTTTAGATTGAGCGCGATCTATTACCTCCGGCATGTATCTAGCATTAAGCGCAAACTTTCCACATGGTGCTTTACCAATCCAAACACTGTCTAATCATAAAAGTATACCTCTAGAATTTATGAATGAAGTCCTTGAATGTTGCGATAACTACACGTGAAAATATCATTGGCACGTTCTTCAACCCAAAAGGCATTATAGTGTACTGAAAGCATCCCCATTCAGTCGCGAAGGTCGTCTTACTTCTATCCTTAGGCACAATTTTGATATGATGGTACCTAGAGAACCCATCAGTTAATGAATATGCTTCCTAATCGTCTACATTATCCAGTACCTTGTCAGTAAATGGAGTTGGAAAAGGATCATGTACGCACGCATCATTTAATTTCTTGAGGTATACGCATGTCCTTATTTCATCCTTCTGCTTCTTCTCCTAGCCTACCATTGGGCTTCCCCAATCAGATTCTTCTACGGGCTCAATAATTCTTGCCATGAGCATTTTATACAACTCTAAGTGGACCTTTTCTTTATGCTTCGGATTGAGGTGGTAAGGCCTTTGCTTGACTCGCTTCGCTTCCGGTTTTGGAGTAATCATCATAACACCTAAGTCCCCTATTATCTCCTTCAAGTCTGAAAGCTTTATAGGGAACAAATCCTGGTATTCGCGGAGCAATTTGGTGACCTTATCTACTGTTGCATCATCCCAGTAGTCTCCAATCTTTGCAAATTTTGACTCCACTTCTGTGCCAATGTTTGCTTGTCTAGTTTTGAGCGAAGTGGTTATTTTTGGATTCTCTATTTGCGGTCCTTCAACTCCGTGGTGACCATCAGTTTCCGAAATATTAATCTTCCTTGGATTCTCATCGTCTTCTTCAACAGTCACATTATAGCACTCCAGCGCGTGGCTCAGCTGGGTTGTCCAATCAAGTTGAATTAGATCTAAAGGATCCTGAGGTATTTTGAAGATTGCTGCTTTGACCTCCTAGAGTGCTTCATCAATACATTCAAAACCATATTCAAAGTTGAACGTCATTAAGAACCCCTGACACAAAATATCCCATTCTTCAGTGCCATGGTGGAGCTCTATCTCGAAGTACCAATTCATCGGTATCACATCTAAAGTATGGTAGAATAGATGCACCCATTTAGGTTGGGGCTCTACTCCATAAACATTAGTCCATTTGTCCAAGTGATCACACAGACTGTTCCTCCCATCATACATTTCCATTAATCGCACCTTCAGATGTCCAAAGCGTACTCTCATCATTCTCCTATATTCACGCCAATAATCAAAACTATCTTTTTTCTTACCCCACCATCTTGCGGACGTAGCGCATAGCACCTAATCCAAGGCCTAGAAACAATTCTACTTTGGTACTTCCCTTTCAAAGGCATCCAAAAATGAATCAACATCAGTCAAGCCATCATAAGAGGGTAGATTTCTTACCTCCGATGACACACATCACAATGCTCTAGTCATCATATTACAATGTAGTGTAGAAACTTCATGTAATCGATTCTGCCAATGCTCCAATTCCTCATCTGAATCTTATGTGCAGGAACTTTCTTGGTCCCATGCAATACGTCCATATACTGTCAGATTTACCCAATCCTGATCTGTCATTGTTATCTTATATATGTGGTCCAAATTGTCATCACATTCATAATCATGGACGGGTTCAATATAGCACAGTCCTTCTGCAGGATCCAAGGGTACTACTACGTGAAGTGATTTCTTCTCAAACATCATCTTTCACTTCTTTAGATTAATTTCCCCATTCATGTTAGTATTCTAGCCAATCCCAAGGAGCGCAGGGTAGGGGTTTCTATCATCCACAATCTCTATCACTTAAAAATCAGCCAACACACTTGCACCTTCAATATCCACGGTTACTCCCTGCAGTCATCACATGGGGATGATCTTCTGTTGATTTTCCATCCTTAACTAAATCGGAAACCACTACAGCACAAGTCTCCCCATTGTTCCCATGTTTGTTTAGGCAATAAATTCATGTCTGACCCTAGATCCAAAATGACTTGATCCATTTCATATTCTCCTATCTACGTGGTGAGGCTCATTTCACATCCTATTCTTTCCTTATTATTACCAATATTTTTTAGTACACGTGGTTCCCCAGGAGCATTTTCTTTTTTCAGCACACCTATTTATCTGTTCTTGTAACCCCTTTACAGCCTTGCTATCATGCAACAACTTCATGCATGTCTCTAAGAAGGTAGTAAGCATAGAAGGATCCATTTCTTCAGCAGACTTATCCTGGCTTCCTGAGGTGGAGGCCTTAGCAAAGCTTTTCTTTGCTTCCATAAATGTTTCGCTTGCATGCTCCAGATCAAATTCAACCTCCTTTTTTGGGGATTTGCAGTCACATACTCTCTTTAGGTTGTTTCCCCTTATATTCATCAGTGGTAACTCCACTTTGCAGCACTATATTTACATTTGGATCCTCTTTGCGAGGCTCATCCCTCATCATCTAGAGGTTCTGAATCAGTTTTTGAGGCTGCACCCCTTTTTCATGTATCTTTGCTAATAGTACAGGGAAATATTTAGTTGCGAGATCAAAATGTTTACAATATCGACATGACAGATGTGTCAGGTTCGTGCATTCTCTTGTGTAGTTTCCCGGTCCTCCACAATTGTAACAAATCACCTGTCCTTGACCTTTTCCAAGTCCTCCTCCACCTCAGCCTTGTCCGTGACCCTGATATCCTCCTCGCACTCCCCCAATGCCCCGGTTAGGAGGCCGTATTTCCACCTGAACTCTATACACGAGTGTTCTTTCCATCATCAACTCATAGCTATAGAAATTTTGCTCATTATGACGCACTGATTGAAAGCAATTGCAGAAGAGATGTTTTGGAGTCTGTACAAATTTCTGTAGCAAATGAAAATTTCCAGTCACATGTTTTCTAGCCACCTGATAGATAGCACACCATAGCACAGGCCCTGTTCTTGGCCTTGCTTGAGCTTCTGATCTTAGAGGAATTGGTCCCCTTGCTACAACATAATTAGAGAAGATTGGATAATGATCTCTGTCATACCCCTGACCTTTGCATTTTAGCCACCAAACTTCCTTGTGCACCTTTGGCCGAACTATCCTATCGTTCTTCAGACTCTGTAATTCTAAGAAAATATTCTGCAACTACACATGAATTTGTTGAATCCCCAAGTTTGGATCTTGCATCAGTATTTCATGCAGCCTCATGGAAATATCCAAAGCTTCTACCTAGGTCCCAATCTTCTGTTGCGATAGTGAAACCCTTAGGTGAGGCAGGAGCGAAGCCACAAACCATTCATGGTGCTTCCCATATGTCAAATTCATGTTAGCTTCATAGGTCATACGCTTCAATATCTAATCCAGATCCCAGGGTGTCTCGCTAGGCTTCATCATGATTTCCTTGAACCCCACAATTGATTGCACTTCAGACTTAGGTCTACTGAATTCCTTATTTAGCGCAGTCTGGATATCCGCCAATGCAGCCATGGGGTTAGCAGTGCAGTACTTAATGTACCATGTTAGTGCACATTCTTGCAAAGCACTAACCAATGTTGCCTTCTTCATTTGATCATTTGTAATTCCCTGAGCTTCCCATACAGCCTTCGAGACAAACGAAAATTGGTCTGGGTCCTCATTTCCCAAGCCCTTGAACACAAGCATTTTTACTGAATTCGCCATACTGAACGGTGGTGGTGGAGGTGGCAGTGGTGTGGGTGAGGGTATAAGTGGTGGAGGTGAAGATGGAAGTGGTGTAGGTGGATGGGGTATTCATGGGAACCCCTATCTTATTAACTGAACAACGCTCTACAGAGAAGCCCGTGTTGCTCCCTCATCATAACTCAGAGGAGGTTCAGTCAGTGGGATATATTCAGGGCGTCTTTTTCCTCTGTTCCCGGAACTCCTTCCACTTCGCATAGGCCCAAACATCAAGGTAACTACATAACCTACTTTTCACACAATAACATCTTAATCCAAGTATTTATAGACCTTAAATACTTACCTCGCGGTCCCTTGAAGAAGCGTCGCTCTGCTTTGCTATAACTGACCGAGGTATCAACTGTGAATTCTGCCACAAATCCCCCAATGATACGATAGAGCTAGCGATTGACAACACGCATGATCTTATCCTCAGAGGCTTCCAATCTCCGCACTAACTACAGGGTCTAGACAATAGGACTGTCTAGCCTCTACCTCCCTTCGCCATCTGCCAACTTTGCGATCCACTCGCATAACTTATCTAGGAAGGAACAAAATAAGATTTCATGTATCTTTGTGTACAAATATCTATCCAACCACTATTCTTTCCTTAATCACGGATTCTTGTTTTCCTGCGCTGTGAATTCATGGATATTTCTATCCAACCAGTCTTCAATCTCTTTCTTAGTTGGATTCCAGTGATGCAACATCACACATCTCTTATGGAGATCATGGTCCTGACAACAGAATCATTTGTTGGCTTGATGGGCCTTGACCTAGGTTCAACATTAGTTAGTCAAGAAAATCCCTACACTACTGGCCCTTTCGGCATCAATCCGCAGAGCACGGGCTGAAGTCTCACCTGAAGTAGTATGGGGGGATGTAGGGACCAAGTTTTTGCACCCTAAGATGACCTTATCTTAAGATCTACCTTAGACTCTTCTAAGACTCTTATTTTTATGTAGATCTCTAAAGCCAACATGACTTATACAAAAGAAGGGCTGAAACCCTTAGTGACGCCTTACATCTTTGCGCTCAGCGACCACAAAATGGAGAGACTTTACATTCTTTTCTACAAAATTTAGGCTTTATGCCCGAAAAATTGGGCCTTTGACCCAAAAGTGACTCTAGGGGAACCCGTTCCCAACATGGATGATGACAAGGCCACTGTCAGCTCGTTGAAAAACATTGGTCTGAACTTGGTTGTGCTCCTGAGCGAATTCCTTCACTCGCTACAAGTAGGTGTGATTGTAGAGATCAGGGCACGAGAGTTGCACGCACTGAGCTTGATCAGAAAGCAGAAGGTCAATATCGAACAAATGTTCGTGGAGAAAAGAGTGGCCATAATAGGATGGAAAAAGGTTCAGGAGCGGAATGAGCACACTACAGCTGTGATAGCCAAAGCGTGTAGGACAGTTCCAAAACTGCACATATGAGAAGAGGCATTGTTGGAGGCCAAGATTAGAAAGCTGGTTGCAAGTGTGTGTGATGAGAAAAGGGAAATGGCCAAGGTTCAGTTTGAACGGAACCTCAAGATCATGGAGCTTGAGTTGAAGGCACAACCTTCAACTCCACCAGAGGTCAGAGAATAGTAGGAAGTCGCTGTAAAAGATGGAGTTGCTGCAATAGATGGCACGGTGGTGGAATGCACTGTGCTCTTCGAGAAGTCTATGGATATAATCATGAGTCTGCAGGAATATCCTAACCTACAGAGGTTTAAAAAAGAGGCCTGAGAATTGCAACAACACTATGACGAAGCAAAGGCAACAACACGCACTGTTTCTATAACACAGAGGTTGGGAAAGCTGGAGGAGGCAAAGCAACTACAAGAACAGGTTGAAGCATCGCAGTGGAAAGAGGCAGTCCTCAAGGCTAGATTAGGACCAACCATCAAGGCCAGATTAGGACCTTGGTTGGAGGAGGCCTATGTTATCTCTGCCACCATTGGTGAGAATTTGGCTAGCTTGCAGACAACACAATAGAACATCCAGGCAGATAGCACAGGACCACAACGGAGCAACTAGTGGAGCAAGTTAAGCAGGCCGCTATGCAGTGAAGAGCTAAAATTGTAGTGGCGCAAGTGGAGTTGGGAGGTCTTCGCAGTAAGCTCTCCGTGCCAGCAGAGTGACTCAGGGGTGAGTCACCATATTTATGTTGGGGGCCTTTTGGGATAGGGTCCCTTAGGGTCAATTTTGGGGCAGAAAGCCCAAGTTTTTGTATGTAAAGTGTAAAGCCTCTTCAAGTTATGGTCGTGGAGCACGTAGATGGTAAAGTGTCATAAAATGGTTTTACCCTTTGTTTATGTAAGTTTTGTCGGCTTTAGTAGACCTACCCATGGTCTGCGGACCATGGGATTGTATAAAAAGGGAAGTCTTAAAGAGTCTAAGGCAGTTTTTTGGTAGGAAAGTTTTGATGAAGACGACTGTAATGGGTCAGTAGAAGTGACAAGTGAAGAGTCTTAGAGTAGAAGAGAGGCTCTGCAGCTGAGTGTGCAGAGGCCTAGAGTAGAGTTTGCAGCTGAGTACGCGGACCCCTACAGCTGAGTGCGCAGGGTAGTATTGAGTCTGTAAGAAAAATTGAAGCATCAATAAAGATATTATTCTAGAAATATCTATTTTTTGTCCAATTAATTTTTTTATGTATGAATGAGATTATGTTATGATGAATAATGGGTTCATGATTTAATATTGTATTAATGCATGAATCTACATAGTTTATGTCATTATATGTATGTTTACGTGAAGAACATCTTAATGAATGTTAAAGGTAACAGATGCTTAAGCCGATCTGGGTAATATAGAAATAGGAATAGTTACATAAGTGCGTAAGTGGTTGATTTGTTGGTTCAGGGTCCACGAAAGACAGTCGTAGACCTTCACGAAGGTCTAGAGGTTGATTATGGGAAGTATATCGATAAGTCGTAAAAGGCTTATCGGTCTGCATGAAGGCAGAATCAGAGCATAAAACGACATTACACTAATCTTTGGGTGTGGAAACTTGGTTCCAGAATCCCCCCATACTTCTTTGGGTGAGACTTTGGTCCGCACTCCACGAATTGATGTCGAAAGGGCTAGTAGTGTAGGGATTTGTTTGGCTAACTTAACTTTGAATCTAGGTCAGGACCCACTAAGCTAATAATGAATAAATTTTCTTCTTGTCATGTGCTCCCTTTAGGTTCTTCTTGATAACTTTCATTTCATGTTCCATCTCTACCAACATGTTTGGTCCTATCAACAACTTGTTTGTTGGATCACTCCAACTAATGGGAGTATTACAACTCTGCCCATAAAGTTCCCCAAATAGACTTGTCCTCAGTGACTCTTTATACCCATTGTTATAAACAAACTCAGCCAAAGGTAGATATTCTTCTCACTTTCATTGCTGATGCATAACATACATTCTCAACATGTCCTCCAAAATCCTGTTCACCCTCTTTGTCTGTCAATCTATCTACAGATGATAAGTGTTAGTGAAGGCCAACTCTATACCCAAACCTGCAAAAAACTCTTTCCAGAATATGGAAGTGAACTTAGCATCTTTGTCTGACACAATCTTCTTTAAAACACCATGCATCCTCAAGTCTATCTCCCTAATGAAGACTTGTTCTACATCACTAGTTGAATATGTAGACTTCACTAGAATGAAGTGTGCTACGTTTGTCAACATGTCCACCACAACCATGATGGAATCATGTTGCCTATATGTCCTTGGAAAACCTGTAATGAAATACATGGAAATGGCCTCCCATTTCCACGTTGGAATTGAAATCCGTTGTAGTAATCCACCTAGATTCTTACACTCTACTTTTAATTGTTGACAATCCAAACATATAACCACAAAGTCTGCCAATTCCTTCTTTAGATTGAACCAATAATAGAGCTTCTTCACCACTATAAACGTCTTTTAATATCTTGGGTGACCTGAATATAACTTAGCATGAAATTATGTTAGTATAAGCTTCTTGAGCTCACTGTTGTCCAACACATAGATCCTGTCCCTAAATCCGAAAGAACCATCTATTGTGAGATGATATTCAACATCCTGTTCACTTGCACCCTGTTGTAACCTATGCCTAAGCTCCATGTACTTGTCATCCTATTACCCTACCTATAAGATCTAATCATGTAGATCTATCCCATAAGAAATCATAACTTCTATATGATTCACCTACACTCTTCTACTAAGAGAATGTGTCACCTTGTTCACTTTCCCTTTAATGTGCCTAATCTCGAAATCAAACTCACTAATTGTGAACAACCATCCAGCTTTCCCCACATTTAAATTCAGTTGGTCAAACAAGTATCTCAATCCACTATGATTGTTCATCAATACAAACCTCCTCCCAAGAAGATGGCCTTGAGATATTCAATGTATGAATGATCACTACCAAGTCAAGATCATGTGTAACATAATTCTGCTCATTCTCATTCAATTTCCTTGATTCATAACATACCACCTATCTGTTTGGTCAATTTAGTGTTGTCTAAATTGCTATCATAAATTGTCAACCCGGGGCTCGTAAGCTGATGAAGTGAAGTGTACAATATATACTTAAGCAGCCTTTCCTAGTTATTTTTGTCTTTTTCAGTTTATGTCTAACTTATCTTCCTAATGTGATGTGATGAAGTTATAAACAAGTGAGTGAATGTGTGTGTATGTGGCGATTTCTAAATGCTTCTTGAATTTTAAAGAGAAAACTTGAACAATAACTTGGGATGGAATTAAAGCTTCAAATGAAAATAAAGCATCAAACAAAAAGACCAATGGCACTAGTCCAATACCTTTACTGCTG
>APFE030777877.1:0-22877 GCA_000404065.3 Pinus taeda
AATAATAGTTTGTGGAAGAATAGCGACATGTGAATGGAGATTGTTGAAATAAAGGGTGGATGATAATGAGTTAGAGTTGAAAGTATTACTTATGTGTATTTTGAATATGGATATTTTGTAAATAATAGTAGTGTGTGGAAAAAAAGCAACATATGAATGGACATTGTTGAAAGCTAGGGTGGATGATAATGAGTTATACTTGAAATGATTAGTTATGTGTATTCAAATATGGCTATTTGGTAAATATGGTAAATAATAGTAATGTCTTGTAGAGGCTATCCATTATCCATGTTGTTGTTTTTGTTTATGTGAACATGTTTTTGTATGTTATTTTAAAGTTTTTGTTTTGTTTTTTTTTTTTGGTTTTTATTTCTTGTCTTCCAACATGTAATTTTTCCATATGCTACCTATCTATGGTGTTATTAGAAAATACTATTATATTGTAATGGAAGAGGTGAAAGAAATGATACGACATTGTGAACAACATCATGGTCGTCGTTCCATATTTGAAAATGCATGAAAAATTGTTGGAGCCATGATGATAATAATAAAAATTCCAGCGTGATTTTGAAAAAAATTAGCTAAATTTTTTGAAAATGTGGATTATAGTTGTCACGTTTTAGAATTTTGAGTGGCTTAATTTTGCACAAAAAATGATAGAAATTACAGCATGATTTTGAAAAAATCTAGCTAATTTTTTTTAAAATGTCAATCCAGATGCCAGAATGAAGAGTCTGTTGTCCCAAAGAGCTTGAAAATATCATATCCATCTATGAATACATGAATCTATAAAAGAAATTCCCATCTGAAGCCCCGAGTAGGCTATGAGTGAGACTTTTGCCTCTACATAAGAGTTAATTAGATAATGTGTTCTACAAACCCCTCTCACATACTCAACTGCATGACTGCCCTATTCAGGAAGCCAGCTATTCCAATAAGCATGTGAATGAAAATTACCTATACAATTTACAAATTACAACAACAGCTAACCAACAAAAAAAAATGTACTCAGCAGACTAAGGCAACAAACTGGTCAAGTAATAATCCTGAAAAGGGATAATATATTGGGTCTGTCCATTCAAATAGGTATTACCACCTATATCTTTATCCTGATTTAAGTATATTTCCAATAACAATTCACCAAACCATACTCAGCCTATGTGATGAAACAATATCACCAAAAGTTCAAACTAAGCATGTTACCAATAAAACTGTTGGCTAAACCTATAAACAATCTTAATCATCCACTTCTACCTGCCTTCTTAGTATTAGGATTTTACCAACACGTGTGTGATTAAGTTGTTTCTCATATTTTATCAGCTACCAGGTTTGACAGAAAAGAAGTGCAAATTTCCTGCCTCCACTATCTAATAAATCTGCTAATTTCTGAATCATTCAAAACTTGAACAGGGCCAATGTATTGAAATAACATCATGAGAGTTTCAGAACTTGTGCCTCCATTTATAAGCTATCTTAACTAAGCCATTTCTTATTCTTGGGACCCTTTTTCTGGAATGAACCTTCTCCTTATGGTGGGACGACTAGGCATGTATCCGGCGTAAGGGTATTGCCCAAAATTAACTGCAGCATGAAGAGCTGAGGCCACCCATAAGATTGTTGTTATTTCCTTTTCAACTTCTTCCACGCTCTCCATGCTGTACCACCATGTCTCGTCCTTCTTGTCTCCATGACCAACATTTCTGATTTCGTTCCACCATGCTTGCAGCTCTGTATCAGATTTCACTGCATCATCATTTTGGTAGTACAAGGACAGGTACTCCTTAACCCATGAAACTATTGCCAACCATATCTCCAATCCATCCACAGCGTAAGGGTAGTCTTCGATAATCAGCTTTAGCCCATAAGGCATTGATGAGTCCACCACTGCCATACCCCTGTCAAGTTGTAGCCACATTCAGGTAAAAATGTTAATCAAAATTCAAATGGTTGACATAAAGATGAGGCTCATATTTTAATCAGTATTGATTACTGTTTAGAAAACAAAGAGCACAAATCAGCACAGCATCATACCAGAGTTTGAATTCCATACATAAAACATTACAGTAAAAAACAGAACTGACTAAAAGAAAAAATCTGTATACAGAGAGATACAGTATAATTATAAGGAGATCGTCCATATTTATAATAAATTGGGAGAAGCCCAACAATGAAAACTGGTCCTTGGAAAGTTCACCAACCAAGTAATGATAGGTCAATTGTGCACAGTAATTAGATCACTGACCTAAATAAATTTTAGCCTTTAACTCCATGGTGTATGTACAACAACAATTATGATTACCTTTTCACGAGATCTGCAAGTAACCCTTGTTCGTCAAGCCTCCATTACCTGTACACCACCGAAGAAATCTCCAAGGCATACTTTCCAGTAAACACTGATCTTTCAAGAATGCCTCCGCCATTTATAAGAATCTGGCGAGCCAGAGCATTGATGTTGATTGTGTCCCGGAAATGAGGGCTCAATAGCTTGTGAACGGGATGCATCACACTCAGCTGTATGTTAGTAGCAGTAATAAATGGTTCCGTAACTACATGAGTCTTGAGCCTGAAAGAATCTGACCATTACAGTCTCAGTCTGGACTATACATAGAATGATATTGTAAATATCAAACAAATTCTGCAGGTATTCTATTAGTTGTGGCTACTTGAGTTTTACCAGTGACTGATAAGCTGATGGTAAACAGAATCATTAACAAACACATACGTTTTAGCCAGCTACCATAGAGCTCCTTATGCGCCTTCCTCTACTGGAGTAAACACCTTCCCAACACTTGCCCGATCTTTTGAAGGGGGTAGGCTCAACTCGATTACAACTGGCCTTAATGTGCCATCCTTCTTCAGGAAGAGAATTGAACGAGAAGCATATGTCTTGGTGATAGACAAAGCATTTATTCGATCCAGATGCAGTATCAAGGCATCATGGTGGTCCAGAATGAAGAGTCTGTTATCCTAGAGAGGCTGAAAATATCATATCCATCTATGAATACATGAATCTCACTGTTGTTGCAGATCAAAAGACAAGCCAAATTACAAGGAACAAGCATTGAGTTGGATCAATATACCTGCTCCACTGTTAGACCGTCGAGATTATTTTCGATGTGTGAAGCAGTAATAGAACTGATCTGAGGACCAAACATCAAAGGGTCCAGTTTACTTCTCGAAGGAAAACTCTGTGAATTCAACCATCCACAACATTAAAATTATGTAGCCTAAGCTTAATTAAAAATAGAGAGGAGACAAATGGGGACTAGAGATTTGTTGATTACTTGGAGTCTCTGTATAACAAGAGGATTGACTCCGGCCAGCATCTGGCGTCCAAATTCTTCATCTTTCCTCCATGCAAATTCGTCATCTGCACCTATTAATCCCATTTCCAATAAGTTCAATTATTCAGAATCTGGTAGAAATCAAGCACAGAATAAGAAGATGCATGGACGTGTTTGGAAGAGAAATACTCACCGGCTATAACTTGAGGAAGGGGATACTTGAACAATTTTTCGTCATCTGTTGTAAGAAAATATTTGACAAGCTCAAAGGGAATGAAATTTTTGGCAGCTTCCAGAATTGAGTTGTTGGGAAACTTTTTCCCATCAGAAAATAACTTCTTAATGTCTTTAAAGGAATCGAACTCATTCATAGTTGAATCAAACAGCGATTTGAGCTCTGGTACCAGGAATTGAACAATTGCCTTGAGGGATTGCACTAAGAAATCAGACATTTTCAGATGCCCAAAACGCTCATCTTGTGGGACACATCTCGTACTATTTACAGCATCGACACCCAAAATCCAAGTTCCAATGTCGCTGGAGAAACTACAACAACAATGGCTGCCGCGTCCATCGTTTTCTGAACACCCGACTTCTCTTATTCTCAAAGTCTTTTCAAACTGCAACTCAGGGAAATTAAAATATGGACGACTAATAAGCATCTAATGACCGCCATTTCCATGAGCGAGAACGGCGAGACGAAAATTCACGAACATTTCAGTTTCATGAACCAATTTTTGATCAACAATCAAACTTTGTTCAATCATCTAACACCACAAATCCACGGTGAACAATAGGACACGACGACGGCCGGGGCAATTCATTTCAAAGGGAAACGCCTTACGGTGTAAATATTATTTTATTTCAAGAGACAAAAATAGAAAGAATAAACCAATAATTGAATTATTGCGTAATCCTTAATATTTATATTGTGTTTAGAGAAAGCTTCAGAGTTGTTTTCTCCTCCTCCGTCTTTCCCTTTTCTTTGTTTTCAAAATAAAGATCCTCTTAATTATTTAATATTATTTTATTTTAAAAGATAAAAATGGAAAAAGTAAAGTAATAATTGAATTATTGCATAATGCTTAATATTTATATTTGTATTTGGAAAAGTATTTTTCTTTGTTTTCAAAACAAAGATCCTCCGTCTTTTCAGATGAGTGTTTGCTGACTATTTAATATCATTTTATTTCAAGAGATAAAGATAGAAAGAGTAAAAAAAATAATTGAATTTTTGAATTCAAGCTTTTGTGATCCATAATGAATAAGAAAAATCTTTATGTAGAAATGACATAACAAAAATTTTTGGCCGACGCATTTCGAACCAACCAGTGTGGTTCATCATTAGGCCCAGATGATGAACCACACTGGTTGGTTCGAAATGCATCGTCCAAAAATTTATGTTATGTGATTTCTACCAAAAGACTTTTCTCAATAATTGAATTACTGCATAATGCTTAATATTTATATTTGCATTTGTCGAAGCCTTTAGCATTCCCTTCTCCTACCTCTGTGTCCTTGCCCTTTCCCCATGTTATTTGGTTTATATATTGATAAGTTGGAAGCTTGGTTAAGCAAAGCAGATGGAGAAGGGGTTCATCTAGCAAGCTATGTGGTAAAGTTGCTTCTATATGTAGATGATCTTATTCTAATCTCAAAAACAGCGCGTGGATTAAGAGAACACTTAAAGGTCTTAAAACACTTCTATCAAGAGGTGGGGATGCAGGTGAACATTAATAAGACCAAAATCATGATTTCCTCTTTAAGTAGAAAAGACAAACCAAACTCTTTTCTTTTCGAAGGTAGTCCTCTCGAGATAGTGAAGGAATACAAATATCTTGGGATTGACTTCCACCATAAGCTCAGTTGGGAGACTTGTAGGGCGAAAAGAATTCAAGGAGGATGGAGAGCCTCATACTTACTCCAAAATAGGTGCAGAAAAACTGAGATTTGGGATTGGAAAACCAAGAAAACCCTTTTTGGTTTGTTGGTTACGTTGGTTGTTCTCTATGGTTGTGAGGTATGAGGAAGTAGCATGTCAACTTTTAGCCGGAGATAGATAGAAAGGATACCGAAGTAACTAGTTACTAGCAATCTCAAAGTTGAAGCCACAGTCCCGTATGAAATCCTTTTCACTGAAGCACGTACTTTCCCATTGGAGGCAACAACGATAACTAGGTTAATAAGTTACTTAAAAAGGACTAAAAGCATGGATAACCAACATTGGCCCAAGTAGCTATGGAAGAGGAATTAGATCGTAGGAAGAAAACTTGGATGAAGCAAAACAAAAAGTGGTTAAGTAAGTGGGATATCAAGCTACATGAATGTCCTAGCACCAATGAAGAAATAAAAAAAATTGTGGTGGAAAAATTTAGGATGCCATGTGGACTAATCACAATGGACGAAGAAAAACATACTACATCAAAGAATTCAATCCAATTGTGACCATGGCGAGAAAAAATATTTAGCGGCAGTTATTAAAGGAAAAACAAGGGTGTATCAATCAGGCAATCAGTCACTCCGACTTAATGCAACAAGTCCATCAAGTCTTCAAGAAGTTGGACGGCAATGTCATTAGACTCCAATGCAAGCAGGTTCCTCAAGAACACTTTGGTGCGGATATGGGATACGATAATCCACGGAAGGGAAAATGCGTTGTAGCACTTCTCTAATGAGATCTCATGGGACATTTGGACAATGATTTGAACTAGACTACAACGAGGAACCTACTCGCATTGGAGTTCATCGACATAGCAGAGAGAGAGGAGAGGAGAGAACTGCCAATATATAGGTATGCACTTAAGTTAACTTGTGATTTCTCTTTTCTTTTAATGATATGAACTGTAAATGGATATGTACATAAAAATAATGATTTTCCCCAATATTTGTTTAGGACAGGTAAATTTTCACTTGTGATTTTTCTTTTCTGTTGATCAACATGAACATGAATTGCAAGTAGATAGATTTTCTTAATGATTTTTATATATTGGTTTAGGATGGATTTTTTATAATGATTTGTGAATTTTTATGGATATTACATGAGATAGTTTGTCACAACATATTAGATAAAATATATGGAAAAATTGAAATCTATATTACAAAGGTTAATTTTTTTTAGATTTCTAAACTTATTGAATTACTGCAGTCTATGGAATACAGAAAATAGAGAATAGTAAAAAAATTAACACCCACAAATCACAATGACACAAGATATGTCTTGGGAAACTCATATCAGAGAAAACTTAGCTGGAAGGTGAGGTTGTTCTGCTCTCTCTTTCTCTAAATGGAAATGGATGTAAGGAGTGAGACCTATGGCTCGTGGGTTGCTACAAAACACAAACTATCTTTGTTTGCTCTCTCTCTATCTACTCTTAGCTATTATATTCATTTATGGAACAAAATGCACTCCAATAAAATGGAATCTCTTTTTCTCTTAATGGCTCACTTATGGCACAACTAGATAAGTATAACTAAATACAATACAATAATATGCTTGCTTATTTTATTTCTTTCATGTATTTTGAATGAATCATTAGCTCGTTTCATCTACTTTGCTAGAAGATATCCCTAGGAACTTCTCAACAAGCCTCCATAATCTAGATTCTATTCTAATCTAATCCATTACTCCTCTCAATCATGATGAATCCTACTTTGCTAGAAGATATCCCTAGGAAATTCTCAACAAGCCTCCATAATCTAGATTCTATTCTAATCTAATCCACTACTCCTCTCAATCATGATGAATCCTGTACTCATGAAGATAGAATTGGGAAAATATACTTTAATCACCAAATTTTCTAAAAAAACCAATTAAGAGATAACTAAATACAATACAATAATATGCTTTCTTATGTTATTTCTTTCATGTATTTTGAATGAATCATTAGCTCGTTTCATCTACTTTTCTAGAAGATATCCCTAGGAACTTCTCAACAAGCCTCCATAATCTAGATTCTATTCTAATCTAATCCATTACTCCTCTCAATCATGATGAATTTAACCTCCTCTCCTTACCGTTTTCATCCGTTTCTTTCGCAACAAAATTCTTAGCAAGCAAGAAAGTGGCGCTGCTACTAAGAATTCCATTTGTTTATAAATGCATCCTCTATAATGTCTGTGTGCTCTAAAATAAACTCTAGCAAGCAATTATTTCTTTCAACCAACCAATATAAACCAACACAATTAGCAATATGTTTGTCCTTACTGCCCATTATTCTAGTTCATGTGGCTAAAAAACAATTGGCGCTGGTGAGATTAACTATTGCCATTGACTGGAATGGGGGAGTTGCATGGCTATAATTATGACAATTTTAGGATTGCTTTTTCCTTCCCTGATATTGGTCAATCCATATCAATTGCATTCACTCATTCTTCATATATGGAAGGGAAATGCATAATTCCTATATATTAAATCTTTTTGAGTATGTGCATGTTTTTCTTGCTTTTCATTATTATTATTATTATTTTGCTTTATATATTTACATTTCTTTTTTAGATGAGGTAATTCAATATTTGAAAATAATTATGTGAACATTAATATTGGGATAAAATTGGCAAAGGTATGAAAAAACAAAAAGCCATAAAAATTGAGAAAATATAAATAATAATCAGCAAACATTAGCTAGGTCAAAAAATCACAATTTCACCATAAAATAGAAATTTTTACAACATTGCTTGAAAGGGCCTCATGCTCAACAACATTTGTTATAGAGGAACTGCTCTCCACTAGAATGTGAATGTGAAAGATGCCAATCTCTATTATGGGTTAGCATTGAGGCCAATGTCTGTTAGGCTATAGGGCCCATGCACAACAACATTTGCTATAGAGGAATTCCTCTTCCTCTCCACTGGAATGTGAATGTGAAGGATGCCAATGTCTATTATGGGTTAGCATTGAGGCCAATGTTTGTTAGGCTATATAGTCTTTAACGATGCAAAACAAATGTACAATATATTCACAACTTAGTCTGAACTGTGGACGCTGCTAAAATTCAATTCATTCCTATTCTTGTTGATATGGTTAGTAGAGTCAATCGTAAAGGGGACAAGTTCACATAGCCTAAGAGGGGTGCTAAAACATACCCTCCAGAAAACATACCATGCAAATCTTTGTATATACAACCCTTTTGGTCTACATCATTGTCAATGAATGTTATAAACTTATTTATCTTGCAATAAATGATATTCTTGTGTAGAAAAATAATATAATTAAAATCCCTGCAAATCTTTGTATATACAACCCTTTTGGTCTACATCATTGTCAATGAATATTATAAACTTTTTTATCTTGAAATAAATGATATTCTTGTGTAGAAAAATAATATAATTGAAATCGCTCCGTTCCTTATTAATGGAAATCCATTTTAAGTAGGCACTAAAGGAAAGCCATCTGTTCTTCCTCAGATTGTTGTCTTTGGAGCTATTTTACTATGACACTGCAATTCTTTTTTTGTTGAAAAATATTTTATTTATATTATAGCACCCCTCGTCTCCTCTTCAAAATTCCCCGGCCATTCATTGAAAGATTGTATTCAAATCCATGAGGAATAAAATACTTGAAAATTTGTATATACCTATTTCCTAGTCTATACACCCATTAATGCCGGCTGTATGTACATTATCTATCAGTGCGCATTAATGAGTTTATGCCCTGTTAATTACAGCCAGCATTAATGAGCTGAGGTTATAGCCTGTTAAATATTATTACTTAAATATTGGTTTCCCTCCATTTCCTCACTCCATTCCCATTAATCCATCCTTTACTGCACAAAAGGACGACTCTCTCGTTCCCTAGGAGTTGACATAATCAACATACTACGAAGATTTTAGTACAAAAGAAGCAAATGAGAGCAAATTTGAATGCAACACCTTAAAAATTTCAACATTATGTTTAAATTCATTAAAATTAAAATAGGTAAAAAGATATAACTTATAAATTTAAAATTAAAATATGTAATATGAGAGTAACTGTAAAACAAATTTGAATGCAAGATATTAAAGAGTTAATTCATGGTTATTATTTTATCCTATAAATTGTCAAAACAATGACGTGATTCTGCATGTCATTGTCGTAGCTATAATGAGGTCTTCTTGTTGTGCCCCGCTCCAATCTACATTTAGTTATAGAATTTAGTGCTTTTTAAATTCTTTTACTAATATCCCATGTTTTCCCATTCTTCCCGGTAGGAATATATATGTGTGAAAAACCCAAAATGATTATCTACGAGTTATAATTATTATGTAATGTAAAGACCAATGAATAATCTATAAATCCAGACAATACTGTGGCTCATTGAAGAAACGATAAATCTATCGATCGAAGCACTGGGTGTGGCGTAAAATCGACCCGTCACCGACTCCTCATCGCCTGAATTCTATAGAATGGAGAATCTGAAAACACCCATGCACATGCCCTTGTGGAGCACATTTCGAAAACTCAACAAACATACCGTTCGGAAGAGATCCTCGTTCACTGACATTGAAGGGACTACAATCTCTTCTACTGTACTCATGGTTCCAGAGAAAATCCAGAGGCGTTCTCAAACCAAGTAAATTTATGGGAGTACCTTTGGCATTCAAAACATCAATGTCCCTGACTGAACAAACCCTTTTGGCATCCTCCACCCTAGTCTACTCATAAAACCTGTAATATGTTGCACATATTGATATGGGGTCAAAGGAATTATCTTTATCTAAGCTCTCTACAGGTCCCCTTGAAACTGCTCAACAAAAAACTTAACAGAAACCAAGAAATTCCTACGAGAACCGTTAAGAAAATCCCTGTGACCTAATCGAGGCATACACATCCTTTTCGACGAATTTGATGAGAAACCCTCGGCAAAGATCACAATTACCCTAATTCTCCGCCTCAACTGCGGTGGCCGAACCCACTTGACACGGGACGGTAGCCTGAAAGCCATGATTGATAGCAGCTTGGTACCTTTTACTGTGAACCATTAAACTCCCCTTGATTTTTCTTCATCGTACAGGAGGGCGATAAACCACTGTTCCCATAGCCTGTCCATAACATGTGTATTGAAACGGTTTCGCTTCAACGGTGTAATGGAGAACGAGGAAATTGAAGACTGAAACAAAGCGATTTCGATCGTCTTAAATTGCCTAATCGAATTAACAGATGGCAAAGAAATAATATTAAATTTTAACTTGTTAGGGTTGATTTGAAACTGAAAAGAGATTCAAACACTCTTTCCTTGAACGTACGCAACGAATCATCAAACTATTCTTGCGATTTCTTGATCGATTTTTCAATTCATTTCCAACCAAGAAACGATACAGATTGAATTGATGGCCTCTTTGGTTTGGTAAAGTTGCTTCTATATGTAGATGATCTTATTCTAATCTCAAAAACAGCGCGTGGATTAAGAGAACACTTAAAGGTCTTAAAACACTTCTATCAAGAGGTGGGGATGCAGGTGAACATTAATAAGACCAAAATCATGATTTCCTCTTTAAGTAGAAAAGACAAAGCAAACTCTTTTATTTTCGAAGGTAGTCCTCTCGAGATAGTGAAGGAATACAAATATCTTGGGATTTACTTCCACCATAAGCTCAGTTGGGAGACTTGTATGGCGAAAGGAATTTAAGGAGGATGGAGAGCCTCATACTTACTCAAAAATAGGTGCAGAAAAACTGAGATTTGGGATTGGAAAACCAAGAAAACCCTTTTTGGTTTGTTGGTTACGTTGGTTGTTCTCTATGGTTGTGAGGTATGAGGAGGTAGCATGTCAACTTGTAGCCAGAGACAGATAGAAAGGATACCGAAGTAACTAGATACTAGCAATCTCAAAGTTGAAGCCACAGTCCCGTATGAAATCCTTTTCACTGAAGCACGTACTTTCCCATTGGAGGCAACAACGATAACTGTGTTGATAAGTTACTTAAAAAGGACTAAAAGCATGGATAACCAACATTGGCCCAAGATAGCTATGGAAGAGGAATTAGATCGTAGGAAGAAAACTTGGATGAAGCAAAACAAAAAGTGGTTAAGTAAGTGGGATATCAAGCTACATGAATGTCCTAGCACCAATGAAGAAATAAAAAAAATTGTGATGGAAAAATTTAGGATGCCATGTGGACTAATCACAATGGACGTAAAAAAACATGCTACATCAAAGAATTCAATCCAATTGTGACCATGGCGAGAAAAAATATTTAGCGGCAGTTATTAAAGGAAAAACAAGGGTGTATCAATCAGGCAGTCAGTCACCCCGACTTAATGCAACAAGTCCATCAAGTCTTCAAGAAGTTGGACGACAATGTCATTAGACTCCAATGCAAGCAGGTTCCTCAAGAACACTTTGGTGCGGATATGGGATACGATAATCCGCGGAAGGGAAAATGCGTTGTAGCACTTCTCTAATGAGATCTCATGGGACATTTGGAAAATGATTTGAACTAGACTACAACGAGGAACCTACTCGCATTGGAGTTCATCGACATAGCAGAGAGAGAGGAGAGGAGAGAACTACCAATATATAGGTATGCACTTAAGTTAACTTGTGATTTCTCTTTTCTTTTAATGATATGAACTGTAAATGGATATGTACATAAAAATAATGATTTGCCCCAATATTTGTTTAGGACAGGTAAATTTTCACTTGTGATTTTTCTTTTCTGTTGATCAACATGAACATGAATTGCAAGTAGATAGATTTTCTTAATGATTTTTCTATATTGGTTTAGGATGGATTTTTTATAATGATTTGTGAATTTTTATGGATATTACATGAGATAGTTTGTCACAACATATTAGATAAAATATATGGAAAAATTGAAATCTATATTACAAAGGTTAATTTTTTTTAGATTTCTAAACTTATTGAATTACTGCAGTCTATGGAATACAGAAAATAGAGAATAGTAAAAAAATTAACACCCACAAATCACAATGACACAAGATATGTCTTGGGAAACTCATACCAGAGAAAACTTAGCTGGAAGGTGAGGTTGTTCTGCTCTCTCTTTCTCTAAATGGAAATGGATGTAAGGAGTGAGACCTATGGCTTGTGGGTTGCTACAAAACACAAACTATCTTTGTTTGCTCTCTCTCTATCTACTCTTAGCTATTATATTCATTTATGGAACAAAATGCACTCCAATAAAATGGAATCTCTTTTTCTCTTAATGGCTCACTTATGGCACAACTAGATAAGTATAACCAAATACAATACAATAATATGCTTGCTTATTTTATTTCTTTCAGGTATTTTGAATGAATCATTAGCTCGTTTCATCTACTTTGCTAGAAGATATCCCTAGGAACTTCTCAACAAGCCTCCATAATCTAGATTCTATTCTAATCTAATCCACTACTCCTCTCAATCATTATGAATCCTGTACTCATGAAGATAGAATTGGGAAAATATAATTTAATGACCAAATTTTCTAAAAAAACCAATTAAGAGATAACTAAATACAATACAATAATATGCTTTCTTATGTTATTTCTTTCATGTATTTTGAATGAATCATTAGCTCGTTTCATCTACTTTTCTAGAAGATATCCCTAGTAACTTCTCAGCAAGCCTCCATAATCTAGATTCTATTCTAATCTAATCCATTACTCCTCTCAATCATGATGAATTTAACCTCCTCTCCTTACCGCTTTCATCCGTTTCTTTCACAACAACATTCTTAGAAAGAAAGCAAGTGGCGCTGCTACTAAGAATTCCATTTGTTTATAAATGCATCCTCTATAATGTTTGAGTGCTCTAACATAAACTCTAGCAAGCAATTATTTCTTTCAAACAACCAATATAAACCAACACAATTAGCAATATGTTTGTCCTTACTACCCATTATTCTAGTTCATGTGGCTAAAAAACAATTGGCGCTGGTGAGATTAACTATTGCCATTGACTGGAATGGGGGAGTTGCATGGCTATAATTATAACAATTTTAGGATTGCTTTTTCCTTCCCTGATATTGGTCAATCCATATCAATTGCATTCACTCATTCTTCATATATGGCAGGGAAATGCATAATTCCTATATATTAAATCTTTTTGAGTATGTGCACGTTTTTCTTGCTTTTCATTATTATTATTATTATTTTGCTTTATATATTTACATTTCTTTTTTAGATGAGGTAATTCAATATTTGAAATTAATCATGTAAACATTAATATTGGGATAAAATTGGCAAAGGTATGAAAAAACAAAAAGCCATAAAAATTGAGAAAATATAAATAATAATCAGCAAACATTAGCTAGGTCAAAAAATCACAATTTCACCATAAAATAGAAATTTTTACAACACTGCTTGAAAGGGCCTCATGCTCAACAACATTTGTTATAGAGGAACTGCTCTCCACTAGAATGTGAATGTGAAAGATGCCAATCTCTATTATGGGTTAGCATTGAGGCCAATGTCTGTTAGGCTATAGGGCCCATGCACAACAACATTTGCTATAGAGGAACTACTCTTCCTCTCCACTGGAATGTGAATGTGAAGGATGCCGATGTATATTATGGGTTAGCGTTGAGGCCAATGTCTGTTAGGCTATATAGTCTTTAACGATGCAAAACAAATGTACAATATATTCACAACTTAGTCTGAACTGTGGACGCTGCTAAAATTCAATTCATTCCTATTCTTGTTGATATGGTTAGTAGAGTCAATCGTAAAGGGGACAAGTTCACATAGCCTAAGAGGGGTGCTAAAACATACCCTCCAGAAAACATACCATGCAAATCTTTGTATATACAACCCTTTTGGTCTACATCATTGTCAATGAATGTTATAAACTTATTTATCTTGCAATAAATGATATTCTTGTGTAGAAAAATAATATAATTAAAATCCCTGCAAATCTTTGTATATACAACCCTTTTGGTCTACATCATTGTCAATGAATATTATAAACTTTTGTATCTTGCAATAAATGATATTCTTGTGTAGAAAAATAATATAATTGAAATCGCTCCGTTCCTTATTAATGGAAATCCATTTTAAGTAGGCACTAAAGGAAAGCCATCTGTTCTTCCTCAGATTGTTGTCTTTGGAGCTATTTTACTATGACACTGCAAATCTTTTTTTGTTGAAAAATATTTTATTTATATTATAGCACCCCTCGTCTCCTATTCAAAATTCCCCGACCATTCATTGAAAGATTGTATTCAAATCCATGAGGAATAACATACTTGAAAATTTGTATATACCTATTTCCTAGTCTATACACCCATTAATGCCGGCTCTATGTACATTATTTATCGGTGCGCATTAATGAGTTTATGCCCTGTTAATTACAGCCAGCATTAATGAGCTAAGGTTATAGCCTGTTAAATATTATTACTTAAATATTGGTTGCCCTCCATTTCCTTACTCCATTCCCATTAATCCATCCTTTACTGCACAAAAGGACGACTCTCTCGTTCCCTAGGAGTTGACTTAATCAACATACTACGAAGATTTTAGTACAAAAGAAGCCAATGAGAGCAAATTTGAATGCAACACCTTAAAAATTTCAACATTATGTTTAAATTCATTAAAATTAAAATAGGTAAAAAGATATAACTTATAAATTTAAAATTAAAAGATGTAATATGAGAGTCATTGTAAAACAAATTTGAATGGAAGATATTAAAGAGTTAATTCATGGCTATTATTTTATCCTACAAATTGTCAAAACAATGACGTGATTCTGCATGTCAATGTCGTAGCTATAATGAGGTCTTCTTGTTGTGCCCCGCTCCAATCTACATTTAGTTATAGAATTTAGTGCTTTTTAAATTCTTTTACTAATATCCCATGTTTTCTCATTCTTCCCGGTAGGAATATATATGTGTGAAAAACCCAAAATGATTATCTACGAGTTATAATTATTATGTAACATAAAGACCAATGAATAATCTATAAATCCAGACAATACTGTGGCTCATTGAAGAAACGATAAATCTATCGATCGAAGCACTGGGTGTGGCGTAAAATCGACCCGTCACCGACTCCTCATCGCCTGAATTCTATAGAATGGAGAATCCGAAAACACCCATGCACATGCCCTTTTGGAGCACATTTTGAAAACTCAACAAACATACCGTTCGGAAGAGATCCTCGTTCACTGACATTGAAGGGACTACAATCTCTTCTACTGTACTCATGGTTCCAGAGAAAATCCAGAGGCGTTCTCAAACCAAGTAAATTTATGGGAGTACCTTTGGCATTGAAAACATCAATGTCCCTGACTGAACAAACCCTTTTGGCATCCTCCACCCTAGTCTACTCATAAAACCTGTAATATGTTGCACATATTGATATGGGGTCAAAGGAATTATCTTTATCTAAGCTCTCTACAGGTCCCCTTGAAACTGCTCAACAGAAAACTTAACAGAAACCAAGAAATTCCTACGAGAACCGTTAAGAAAATCCCTTTGACCCAATCGAAGCATACACATCCTTTTCGACGAATTTGACGAGAGACCCTCGGCAAAGATCACCAATACCCTAATTCTCCGCCTCAACTACGGTGGCCGAACCCACTTGACACAGGACGGTAGCCTGAAAGCCACGATTGATAGCAGCTCGGTACCTTTTACTGTGAACCATTAAACTCCCCTTGATTTTTCTTCATCGTACAGGAGGGCGATAAACCACTGTTCCCATAGCCTGTCCATAACATGTGTATTGAAACGGTTTCGCTTCAATGGTGTAATGGAGAACGAGGAAATTGAAGACTAAAACGAAGCGATTTCGATCGTCTTAAATTGCCCAATCGAATTAACAGGTGGCAAAGAAATAATATTAAATTTTAACTTGTTAGGGTTGATTTGAAACTGAAAAAAGATTCAAACACTTTTTCCTTGAACGTACGCAACGAATCATCAAACTATTCTTGCGATTTCTTGATCGATTTGTCAATTCATTGCCAACCAAGAAACAATACAGATTGAATTGATGGCCTCTTTTGTTTGTGATATGACGCACAGTAATGTTTACATACACAGTTTTCTGTATATAAATATGTACACGGCCGTGGAGCAGGAACGGCGAGACGAAAATTCACGAACCGTTTCAGTGTCATGGAGCGAGAACGGCCAGACGAAAATTCACGAACCGTTTCAGTTTAATGAACAGTTTTTTGATCAACGATCAAACTTTGTTTAATCATCTAACAACACAAATCTACGGTGAACAATAGGACACGACAACGGCTAGGGCAATTCATTTCAAAGGGAAACGCCTTACGGTGTAACAAGAAACATCACAAGTAATTATCAAGAATAAAAGAATATTTCTACCTTTTTGCTTTTATAACACCCACAAGATGTCTATAAATAGTATCCTCCACTACTTCACCTGAAGTATCATATTCCTTCATCCAATTACCTACTAGAGGAGTCCCCATGGGTTTCTTTTCTCTCCATGTGGAACTTCTTCAATTACTTGTTGAAATACTTTCCCTGAGAGACAAAAAAATCATCTTCTCCTTGCCATACTTCCATACCAAGAAAGTAATGCATGAGCCCCAAGTCCTTAATCTCGAAATCTCTTGCAAGATCCTCTTTGCAATATTTTATCAGCTTCTCATTACCTATTAGAATCAAATCATAGACATATAATACTATAATCAACAATTTACCTTCAACCACAATATGGTAAAGGTTCACATTTGCTTCACTTTTGGTGAAGCCCAACCCAGTGAAATAGTTGTCAATCCTGGTGTACCAAGCACGTGGTACTTGTTTTAGTCCAAATAGTGCTCGCTTGAGTTTTCACACATGCGACTCTTTGTTGAAGGTCTCAAATCCTTCCGACTATTCAATATACACCTCTTCCTCAATAATACCATTGAGGAATTTTGTCTTCACATCCATTTGATGTATCTTCCATCCCATCTACGCTAACAGTGCTAGAATAGATTTGATTGAAGAGTACCTTGCCACTGGAGCAAAGGTCTCCTTGTAATCAATTCCCTCCACCTAAGAGAACCCTCTAGCCACAGATTTGGCCTTGTGTTTCTCCACACTCCCATCTGATTCTTACTTTACCTTGTAAAGCCATCCGGAACTCATCACTGACTTGTCTGTTGGTCTTGGGACCACTTCCCAAACATTGTTTATGATAATGGAGGCATACTCCTCAACCATGGAATCAACCCATACTGGTTGCTACACTACTTCCTCAAAAGAGGATAGCTCAATCTCTACACTCTTGCTCATCAGAGCCATGTAGCCAGTGTACTAATCTGGTGACCTCCTCTACCTATGTTGTGATGTGGGTGCTCCCACATTCTCTCTAGATCATGCATAAATATGTCAGCCTCTCTAGTGTGCTTCCTTCCATCTTTGGAAGTCTCTATATGAGTGGGTTCTTCCACTCCCTTCTCATGTGCATGTAGTTGCTCCACATCATCCTGAGGTTTCTCCTTTGAAGCTAAAATCTTCTCGTCTACATGTAACTGAAGCTCCCTCTCAAGGGAACATTGCATGGCCTTCTCTTCATCGAATTTCACATATCTACGAACGATTAGCATCCTATGGGATGTAAGGTACACCTGATAGTTTGAGGTGTATCAATGTACCCCACAAATATTCCCAGCTTAGTTGTTGACTCTAGATTTTTCTAAGCATCCTTAGTAACATGATAGTAGACTGATGAACCAAAGATCCTGAAGTGTGCCACATCTGATATCTTACCTGAAAAAGCTTCTTCTATTGTACTCATCCCAAGAATTTGATGAGGGCTTCTGTTCTACAAATAAAAAGTTGTGTTGCATGCTTCAGCCCACAGGTGAAACGGTAAGCCCTGATCATGTAACATCACCTGTGCTGCGCCCACAATACTTTTGTTCTTCATTTCAACCACCCCATTCTGTTCTGGGCTATGAGGTGCTATTAATTACCGTCGAATTCCTTTTGATGCACAGAATTTCTTGAATTCCTTCAACACATATTCTCCATCGTTATTCCTTCTGAGAGCTTTAAATTTCCTACCAGTGTCTTTCTCGGCAAGTGCTTTAAATTCACAAAATTTAGAGAACGTCTTATCTTTCTTCTGTGTGAATAGAATCCAACACTTATGAGAAAAATCATCAACAAATATTACATAGTACATGTGCTTGCCCATGGATGTTTTCAAGAACAGTCCACACACATCTGAGTGAACTCTATCAAGGATCGCTTGCGCTCGACTGTCTTTATCATTAAAGGAATCTTTGGTGTACTTCCCCAATGTATGCCCTTTACATGTGTCTCTCTACTCTATTGTACGCTTGGGAAGTTATGTAGAAATTTTTTGCATGATCTTCAAAGCTTCATGGTGAAAGTGACCCAATCTTCTATGCCACAACTCACCGATGTCTCATCTCTGTACCTTATCTTCTTATGTGCTCAAAGTAGCACAATTTTATACATCCAATTTGTAGAGGTTCTTCACCCAAATATTGATCTGCTTCACCTCTCTTGAGGCCATGTAATGAAGGAAAGAATTTCCATTGCTAAATATCACATTGTAGCCATGGTCCTCTAACATGGCAACTAAAACCAAATTCTTCTCCAAACGCAGAACATACATGACATATTTTAATGTGAGGGGAGAACCAACTCCCTCTAAAAGGTAATAGTACTGATTTCGTTCGTGTTATACCCCCCATCATCTCCCATCTCGATGCGCATCTCAAGGTCCTTATCCTCCAAGTCACTGAAGAACTCTTTGTTGCTAGTCATATGGAATGAGGCTCCACTATCCAAGTACCACACACTACCCATCACCAATGTTACCATGCAAGTGATGAGGGTGAAATCCAGTTCAAATTGAGAAGCAAGAGCTTCAACTAATGCTCCTCCTAAGGTCTTCCTACTAGCCTTCTTGTGCGGACACTGTGGCATAATGTCCCATCTCATGACAGTGAAAACATTTAATCTTTGACATTTCCTTCTTCTTACTGCCCTAACTGGAATCTGATTTGGAATGGGATGACTTCCCCTTCCCTTTATTCGCTTTTCTATCTAAGGCACAATTCTCTTCATCATAATGCTTGGATAATGATCCATCTCTAGTGTTCCTATGAATCTCTCCTTGTACCAAGTCGGACCATAATCGCTCCCACTCTGGTAGCTTCTCTCTCCCATTAACTGAGTCTTGATAGTTGTGCAAGCCCTTGGGAAGTCCTGGAAGTGCTAGACTCACCAAATAATCTTTAGAATCTATAACACCAACACTTACAAGATCATCTTGACATTGGGTGAACTTGTTCAAGTACTTCGGGATTGTGTCGCCCTTCTCCATCTTGATATTTTCGAGCTTGTCCTTCAGTGCCAGATTCTTGTGGTCATCATTGTTTTGAAATAGGTCCATCAAGGCCTTCCACATTGAAAATGGAGTTTCCTTACCGTGGAGGTTTGAGACAATATGATCTCGAACTCCTAAGATAATCCTTCTTACCTTTGCCACACACTTTCTCCACTCTACTAGATCTTGAGCATCATCTGGCTTAGGAATATCTCTGTCTATGAATTCCTTAAGCCTATTGTCTTCCAAAACTACCTCCATCCTATCCTTCTGAGAAATATAGTTTGAACTACACTCGAGGGCATATTCGAGTCTCAATCCGTAGAACGACATCCTACTGGCTCTAAAGTATGATACTCCAAATTTGATTTCTCCTGCAAAAGACAAACTCATATTCTTCTCTTTTATAGTGATTTAAGCTCTTATACAATGTAAAAATTCCTTGTGGATTTAAAATGCTAATTTTAATATGCTAATTTTAATATGCTAAAACTGTATACTTGAATCTACTTTACTCATCAGCGAAAATAATCAAACGATCGCAAAATCACGAAGCATACAAGAGAAAGAATTCAATTTCACATAACACAATAATTTCCTGGGGAAAGCCACAATTAAGAACCCTTGCTATCTATATATTTCATTAGTCAGAAAATATGAGAATATTACAATGATTTTCTCAAGCCTGAGAAACCTCTACACTATCTCTATCTATCTCACTTCTTTCCAGACAAGCTTAAGCCAATACTTAGCCAATTCTATTGCTTGCCAAGCTCCGATTTCCTTGTGCAGTTTCCTAGGGAATTAGCCCATATTTAATTATGAAATTCCTCAATTATGAACTGCAAAATCCTCATAGGTCTTCCTCTGATTTCATGCACCACATGTACAATTCAGATGATTATACAACTGATAGGACACTGTCCCTGAAATCCAATCTCAATTGAGTCATTCTCTGATCTAACATGCATGACTTAATTATGAGTGGATCTTCATTTTACTAGTTGAGTAGTGTTGGTTACACCCCACTACTTAATCTCCCACTTATTCCTCCATCAATTAGAACTAGTTTAACTGAATTAAATAATTACAACTCAAAATAAACTCAACCTGGGCCCCTAAAATTTAGGAACCACTCTACATGACTCTAAATAGACTCCCAACTCGAACTAACTGAGCCAACTAAGTCAAATTAACTTGGTTAACTATTACAAGTTGCTATGAGAATTAGAATTACAATTTATTTCCTAATTTAATTCAAGGACAAAATTAAAACAGGATTTTCTTGTTGCATTTTTCAATAGCTAGTTTGAGTAGTAACATGTCCCTTCAATTCTACTCTTTGAAGTTATTTTTATTTTAACATAGGTTTTATTATTATTATTATTATTGATCGAGTCAAAATGTTTATAAGAAATTGCATTACATTGCAACATCTTTACCATATTAGGATAATGAGCGCCTCTCAATGCAATAATAAATTTGAATATATAAATTGAGAAAATAAAATGAGAAATTATAAAAAAATACATTCTAATATTGATAGTATCCTATATTTTTAAAAACATTAAAAGAAAAAAATAAGGTAAAATGAATAATATTAAAATAAAAATTGTCATTTAGAAAATGACCATAACTTAGAAAAGGAGAAGTTAATAATAATATATTTCATGAGTTTTATAGTGAAATTTGGCCTCGATCAATTCCCAAAACTCCATAGGATAAAAGAGTTTATGATCTTTATGACATTAAAACCATTATAAATGAAAAGCACTTTCTCTTCGAATTGTTCATCTTATATTCACATTCCATCTAATTCTCGACACCCACTTTTTTTAAGTCACCAAAACTCTATGACATTGGAACTCTTCTCTTAATATATTTTTAGTATACAAATAAAATGCTAAAGAATTTCAAATAATCTTAGTGAACATTAATTATCATCAACATCAAATTTTTCATATAATACTTCTAAAAAAATTCATATTGAACCTTTCATTTTGAAATGTGGTGCTTTCAGAGACATCAGAGACAGTGATGGTAATATGTTAGCATTATCGTTTGGCATTGTATTTTCACTAAGGAGATTGTTAGAAGATTGACTCACTGAGGGGACTATTAGAATATTGACCCATTGTTAGAAGATTGGGTTAGACCATCATCAATTTGAATAAGAAAATGATTGAATTGCAAAAGACGAAAATCAGGGGCGTTGGTAGTCCATATACTAATTTTAGTCTCGTGAACGTTAAAATATCATTCATTCATTTTTTAAAATAAATTAAATATTTAATAATTTTACTCGATTTTTTATACTAATTAAAAATGAAACTAATAAAATTTTAAAATGTATATTTTAATTTAAAATTTATCAATTTAATACATTTAATAAAATAACTTTTAAAAACATTGAAAACCACTAAATGCCTAACTTGCATGATAAATTATCATTCTAAGAAAGAAGCATCTATTGAGGGGTTCTCGCTTTTTTCTAGAAGAAGATTTAACTGTAAGACAACAGGAGGAAAGGAGGGAGGAAATCTAAAAGGTTAGGGCAACAAGAGAGCATGGATTTACAAAGGTAAAGTTGTGATAGCGTGATTTGGACCTCCTTCCAAAACAGAGCAGCAAGATGGTAATAAAGAAGAGGAAACAAACTCTTCAGCTGGAAATCAGGAAGCAAGGTCGGTATGGAAAAGCAAGGACAAAGACTCAACTGTGAGTCTTGCATGTCAAAATAAATAGCAATCAATTCATACCTAGGTTTCCTTAAGATTAGTTTGTTGGAATTGCAGAGGTTACCCATGGAAACAGGGACCTGGGTTAGGGCCTATTGCGGAAGATAGAGACATAATTTTCCTCATAGAAACACATGAGCATGAAGGGTGAAAAACACCTTTGTTTGAAGGACACTAGAAGTTGGCAGTGTGGCATAAGGCAACAGGGAATGACAAATGACATGGGGGTATCATTGTATTAATGAGGAAAATATAAGGTTTTCTCATTCAGTTAGAAAAAGAAGGCTCAAATAAACAATTCATTTGATTTAAAATATCAAAAAATGGAAATCACATCATAATTGCAACATGCTATTTTACGCTGCAAGTTTAAAAAATATACAAAAATAGAGAGCTTGACCAAAAAGATCCCTTTGCAGCCTTAAAAGCAAATATTGCAACATATTCTCAACTAGGTGAAGTCCTTATAGTGGTTGATTTCAATGCTAGGACTGCAAGTGAGCAAGCTAGCATTCTTTTTTGTAAAGAAGGCTACAACCCTATATGGCTTACACAATTTATGTGGGGCCTTTTTAGTCATTTCTGATGGCTTGATTAGATGGGAAA
>APFE030777886.1:0-38361 GCA_000404065.3 Pinus taeda
ACCATATCTATAAACTATGGATATGCCTATATATATATATATATATATAGAGAGAGAGAGAGAGAGAGAGAGAGAGAGAGAGAGAGAGTATTATATCCTATCGATATATGTTTTCTATTCTTAAATGTGAGGGAGATGTATTAAAATTTTAATGTGGATAATGTGAATCATAAATAAAATATTTGAATGTCAATTATGTAAATATTACATAAAACGAGTCAAAATTAAAAAAGCTTATAGTTAAATTATTTTATTAGTGTGTTAATCAATTACATCATTACATAGATCCATCAAACTCCAAATCTATAAGATGTGAGAGTAATCAAATCTTTTGATGTGAATACCTTTTCTCAAGTTTTGTACTCAAAAAGAGATTTTCATCTTAAGATATCTAATGTACCTTTTGTATTTATTAAGTTCAATATACAGATATTAAGTTTAAAAAAAATATCGATATATTTTAAAACAATAAAGAAATTATACATTTGTCTTACAATGAAAGATGAAAATACATGAAATTTTTTATTTTCAATTATTTATTTCCAAGTGAAAAGGTTAAATGTTAAGGAACAAACTTTGATCTACAAGGTCATTTATATTGATGCCATTTGTTTGAGTGGATAAGAGAAATAAGATTATCCATGGTTATGGTAGCTTTTTAATTAAGCCCATGGGAATCGAAAGGGAAATTTTTAGGTGTTATGTTGTGATTTTGGAATGGAAAATCACTTGTTTCCTAAGATATGTCCATTGTGTTGAACCATTGATATCAGAAGGTAATAAAGTGTCATTGTAAACAATAGGAATTGGATTCTCTCTATAACTGCAAGAAACCATCTCATGGAGAAATTAGAAATAATGAATGCCCCTTCATGATGGAAACTATGTATAACCAAAAGAGGCAAATTGAGTCCATAAAATGAGTGCATTCTTCTTCATCAAATCTTTGGGAATATGATTGGATGTCCCAATTATACTCCCTGAAATGTTAGATTATTTATTGGGTTATTTTTTCAAGGAAGATTAGATTGTCCAAAAACAACACTATGGGGTGGAAATGATGGGCATAGACCAAAGACTTTTAAGTCATATCATAGAACTAGGTGGAATGTCAATCAACATATCTTTATCTAGTACTAGTTAAATGTTTTTGCAATATTTGTTTAATTGTCGGAAATGTTGAGGGAAATGTGTCCATTAATATTAATTTAAATTAATAAAATTAAAATAAATAGCAATAAAAAAAACCATTTGACTGTCATCATAAATAAATACTTCAATTTAACTTATATCAATATTTATATTTAAAAATAAATAATTGAAAAAAATAATTTCAAGTACATATATATACTTTCTTCACTAATTATATAATATTATATATAATAATATTTAATGATTACATAATATATATTTCATTTATCCTAATAATATAATTCTAATATATCTATATTATTAAAAAATTTATTTATAAAATACATCTCTTTTTCTTAGAATTAACTGCACATTAATGATGAAACACACTGAACATAAATACTTATATTTATTGAACCTTCTTCATACGACAACATTTGATTTTCAAATTTCTTCTTACTTCTGTACCCATTAAAAGTTCTCGATATAGTCTCTCTATATTGGTATATGACATGGAACTCTTTTTCAATATTTCGTTATTGCTCAAAGTTTCCTCCTTCGCCACCGTTTTCACTAATTCAATATTGAAATCATGTTTACATGGCATATTTATATTTTCAATATCAGCATATTTTCTCAAGCATATACTGACGTATCGACATTAAAAAATTTAAACAGTGGTTGGACTATATGACATATACGTCCTATCGCGGTATTGAACTTTTGTAGCAAACTATGCTATAACTATACTATATGGGTTGCATTGATTTGAATCCTTCATCATTCATGGAACTCCATTCGAATATTTGGTTCAAAGCTTCCTCTTATTTACATGGGTATGACCATTTGGGTTATTTGGTTATAGCTCAAAATTTTGGGTTATAGTTCAAAACATCCTCTTATTTACATGGGTATGACCATTTTGGGTATTGGTATAGCTACACTTTTCAATAATTAAATATTGAAATCATGTTTACATTGCAATGTGCGCATAATTTCCCGAGCATATGTGGATGCATTGACATTACAAATTTTAAACTCTGGTTAACAAATATAGGTTCTCCTCGGCGGTGACGCACATCTGTAAGAGTACTATGTTATATAGTTTGCATTGATTCTAATACTTCATCATTTGAGTTGAATTACCCCTCATGCTATTGAGGGTTCTAGACTCTCTAGGGCCCTTGTGGCTATGCGACGTCTTTGTGGTACACTTAGAACTATGGCCCTCGTGGCTATGAGACGTCTTTGTGGTACACCGGGAAGTATGAGTCCACCTTCCAAACCTCCCCTTGATGTGCTATAATTTTTGTGGTCAAGATCTACTTAGGGTTTTCATCTACATTCACTCCAACTCGTAATCCAACTCTAGCTTAGTTAGCATAATTACTACTTACAATTCTTTCATAGTCTTGGCCTAATTTTCTCTTGTGTTAGTTTAAGAATGAGCTCTGCAATGGATGTGTTGATCTGGTAACAAAGGTTTTCCCTCTACTATTGAAGGTTTGCACCATGATTTTTTTTTTTGTTGGTTTTAGCCCTAAATGCCACCAACGAGAGCCTTCACTTATTGTGTGAGGTAGGGTTTCTCCAATTTGTAGTTATGGATGGTATCCATAATGTATAAATGCCCACTCGATATATCTATGTTTATTATTGATAAGCATATTTTAAATGTGGGAGTCAAAAGAAAATTATATTTCAAGTCAAATTTTGCATTAGGGCTTCTAAAAGATGAAAACTTGAATTTTGAAATTGAAATTTTTGGCTTCAATTTTGCGATGCTCGCATTCCTCCAAGTCAAGTTGGTGCAAGGAAAATGAAAGACCCACTCGTTCGATCAAGACGCTATAAAAATACATCTCAACCTACTCCACAAGTGCAATTTGCATTCCATATCATAAGCATATTTTGGGAAAGCAAACCAATGACAAGAAGGACAAATGAGAGAAAAGAAAATATGAATTAGCTTTACTTCTCTCTCGCTCTGAAGCTCACACATGTGGATAGACTCTAGCTCTTCTTGTTAACAGTTTTCCAAGTAATTATGTTCTAGGGGGCAAAAATTCTAGACATTTGGAGGAGCTAAAATTCTTAGGTAATTAGTATTTGCACGAGGGACAAAATCTTAGGTTGAATCAAGAAGAGAAAATTCTAGATTATATTTGAAAGCTTGAATTGGAGTGGTTGACAAGGTTTGTGTGTAGTTCTAGTTGTGTCTCTTGAGGAATAAAACAAGTTCTTTGTTGAAAAAGTTGCTAGGTTTTTTCCCTTGGTGGGCTATCTTAGGGTAAATATTGTCTCCTCTTTGTGCATTATGATATCTACTATTCTATTGTTCTTATAAGGTTGAATTTTCAAAGCATAATTCCTATATGATATATTGGAATAATTTAAATGAAGGTAAACATCAAAAGTAATTATTAGTATTTCAGAAATATTGTGGTAGTCTGTATGACACTTAGAAAATCAACATGGTATAAGAGTTTTGGAGAAGGAAAGAACATAGTGATCACTTTTCAAGAATCCCTACATTCGTATCAATGTTATTGAAATCCTTCTTGTTGATTCACATCCATGGGTTCTTCTATGAAATCTAAGAATAATTTGGAAGGAGCCTCAAAATTTGGCGCTTAGGAGCTTAGAATTGATCATTCTCTTGCCAAGAACAATGTTTCTGATAGTGTAACATGGAAGGTTGTAGAACAAACAAATGTTGTAGGGAAAGAGAAGTTTAAGGAGTATGACATCAATAACATGAGTCTTGTAGTAGAGTCCAATATATATCATCTAAACCCCTACATTGCAAAGGATGATACTTATAAGAGGATGTATGATTCCCTAACTAATATACACACTATCAAGAACGTTCGTCAAACCATGAGCTTAAAGAATGAGCTTTGTGATATAAATAAGGTGAATGACAACATTTTGGCTTCATACTTCCTGAAGATTTCACAAATAAGAGACCAAATTCAAGCAATTAAATAATCTATTCCTAATAAAGAACTTGCATTTGCAATAGGTATAAACAACTAGAAGAAAGCTCCTTCATTCAAACATCTATGAACATCTTCAGCTTATGAAAAATTAAGGGCTATATCAGGAGAAAAGAATGATGAAGTTTCCCAATAATTTACATCTCGCTTCAAGGATGAAAGAAAGAAGAAGTTTTGATCTAAAAATAGGAAGTATTCCCTAAAGAATATGGATATATCAAAGATTCAATGTTATGGTTGTCAAAAATTTGGAAATTTTAAAAGGGAATATAGTGAGGTGGCTAACAACATAAAGAGAAAGGGAAAATAATGTGCTTCCATAACTAATTTTTTAAGTATGAACATGCAAAGAAGGCTAAAGGTAATAAATATCTCTTTCACTTTTCCACTCTAAGAGGTTCCATTGCATATCATGATGATATGTGGCTACAAGATAGTGAAACATCAAGGCATACAAAAACATAGCATGGAAATATGTCTAGAATGATTGAAAGGATGTTGTCTCAAAGGGTAAGATTGGAGATAGCCATAGTTATGCAGCCAAAGGAGTTGGAAAGGCATCCATATAATATTGTGTCAGTTTATTATCTGAAAGATAAAGAATATAGAGTAACTTTGTGGATGAAAAATTACTTGTGTGGTCAAGGGATCTAGTGTAGATGATGTTAATGTTATTTGGATTCGTGATGGGATATTATATAGGCTTGTGAGTAAACAATCTCAAACCCTAGTGCATGATGAAATTAATACAAGTGAGCTATGGCATAGAAGATATGTTCATTGTTATTATAGATCATTTCCTTAATTGAATCAAATAGCTTTGGGAGTTCTAGAATTGCAGATAGAGCATGATGGTGTATGTAGAGGTTGTGCACTTGGAAAGAACATCAAGATATTATTTCCTAGTAGTGATAATAGATCTAAAGAAGTTTATATTTGATTCATCATGATGTATGTGGTCATGTGCTTCTACGATCACTTGGGGGTTCATTGTATTATGTATGATTCATTGATGAATTCTCTCATAATATGTGGATCTAACACTTGAAGACCAAGGATGAAATTTTCATGAAGTTTCAAGAGTTCAAAGCTGATGTGGAAAACTCTATATGTAAAAAGATCAATATTTTGAGATCTAACAATGGAGCAAAATACACCTCGAAAGAACTCGTAAGTCGTTTCTTTGTGCAAGGAAGTTGGTATTAAGAGGGAGTTAATTGTTGCTTCTAATCCACAATAGAATGGTGTAGAATAATTAAAGAAAAGATCCATTAGATAATATTTCAAGGATATGATGTACGATCTAGATCAACCATTATTCTTATGGGGAGAGGGATCATTGGTAGTTGTATACATTCAAAATAGAAGTCATCATTGAATTCTAGATAATATTACTCCTAAAGAAGCATTCTCTAGAGAGATTTTATACATTGGATATACAAAATTTAGTTTCCCTATGTACATCTTGTTCCTAAGGATAAAAGGAACAAGTTGGGAGCTTTAAGAAAAAAAAGAATATTTATTGGTTATAGTGAATCATTGAAGGCATATAGAATTTATATTCCATCATAGTGATGAATTTGTGTATGTCGAGATGTCACCTTTGATGAGATGGTTTCATGTTGGATGTTTAATGATGTTTTCATGGATTCTTATGAAGTAAAACATGAGGCTTTGAAACGAGAATGTTTGAGTTGTACAAAATGTCATAAGGATCCACAAGTTCCTTGTCAACCAGTAGAACCAGCTATTGTTCCTTACATTAAGAAGAGTCCAACATGGATTTGATATACATTTAAAGAGGAAAATTGACATGAAGATCCTGATGGACCATCTAGGGAAGTTGAGAAACCTAAAAGGTTTTCTAGCTATGAAACTCTTGTGACTGACCTTATTGATGTAGAGCCTTCCACATATGAAGAAGCAACCAACCAACAAGTGTGGAAGTAGGCCATGAATGAAGAATATAAATCTATCATGATGAAAGATGTATGGTAAATTATGCAAAGGCCCAAAGGGAAGTCAATATTGACTTCTAAGTTGATATACAAGATCAAACATAGTGCATATGGAAGTATTGAAAAATACAAGGCATGATTCTTGGCTAGAGGGTTCTCCAAGAAAAAGCGTGATGAATATGATGATAATTTTTTTCTCACTACTAGGAGCACCTCCATTAGATCCATCATTTATATTTTTACTTCATTGGGATAAATCTTACATCAAATGGATATGAATACTACCTTCCTCATGGGTATGATGGATGAAGAGGTGTACATATATCAACCTCAATGTTTTGAGGTGCACCGAAATGAATATCATGTTTACAGGTTAACAAAGGAATTGTATGGACTCAAGGAAGATCAAAGGGCTTGGTATGCTCGTACTAACAGTTATTTGATGAGATTGGGATTTACCAAGAGCGATGTGAATCCAAAAATTACTTTAAGGTTTTGAAAAATGTGCCTACTTTTCTAGTGCTATATGTTGATGACCTATTTATGGCATGTGTTGAATCTCTCATCATTCCCTGTAAGAAGTCACCTTGAAAATTCAATATGAAGGATCTTGGGCTAATGCACTATTACATGGGATTGAATGTGTGGAAAAAACTTAGGTACATTTTCCTTATTCGAGGAAAGTATGTTATAAGGATTCTTCAGAGATTTGGCATGATGGACCATAAATCCATGGATACTCCCATAGTGACTAACTTTAAGAACTTGAAACGATACAATTCTAGTTTGGTTGATCCACCTATGTACCATAAATTAATTCGCTCATTGATGTATTTGGTTAGCACTAGGCGAGACATATCCTTTGTCATGAACACATTGATGCAGTTGTAGGTAGAACCAAGACATGAGTAGTTGATTGTAGTAAAGAACAGTTTTAGATATCTACATAGTACTATGAAATATGGCATGTGATATGTTTCATACATGGATGTATAAAATTAGGGATATATATAAGTTGATTGGGTTGGATGTGTTGATGATAGGAAGTGAACCTCGGTGATAAGCTTTAGTTTGGGCTCAACTATGATATCTTGGATGAGTAGGAACAAGAGGTTAGTTTCGCTTAACACCACAGAAGGAGAGTACATTGTAGCCTATGAGGCTTATACCAAAGGAGTATATCTCTAGAAGTTTTTTGTAGGATTGTTTAACCAGGAGTTGGAACCAACAATGATACACTATGATAATTAAAGTTGTGTGAAGCTTTCATAGAATCACATATTCCATGAGAGGTAAAAGCATACTAAGATCAAGGACTACCACATCAGTGTCATGGTGTAGATGAGAGTGATAAGGCTTCAATACATATTCATTTATTATCATACAAATAATAGTTTGACGTAGCCATTTCCTAGAGAATTTCATGTTCTTCAGAGACAGCAAGTTGGGGCTTGTGGAGATTATCAGTATCACTAAGAGGGAGTGTTGATATGTTTATGGTATTTATAGAAATTATCCTAATAGGGTTAATGTTCTGAGAAGCCTAGAGTTCTCAATACATAGGGTTTACTTAGTTCCTTTTTAAGGAGACCCAACCCAACACTAGAATGGTGTAGTGAGGTCTGTTGGTATTTGGACCTAATCACACACCAGGAGGGTGGAGGCAGGTCTCAAAATGTAATCACGCAATAGAACGTGTGGAGTGATTTCCTTCATGATATAGACCATAATCACACACCAGGTAGGGTGGAGCGAGGTCATTTCAGCATCTAGACAGGATGACCAACCAGGAAGGGTTGAGTGGGGTCTTGACCTAAAGTGCTCACCAGGAAAGATGAGTGAGTGCTATCTAGTTGAGGGTCTCAAAATTTTGTATAGGAAGAGGCCTTGAAATTTGAGTATTGATCACTCTAGAGGAGTGATTTCTGATATGCTGAATGAGATATATAATGATTGGTGTATTACTTTTGTCTCCCATTGTTAAAAGCAATATGACAAGATGAATATTCCAAGAAAATTCACTAACAGATGGAAAGAAGATGTCTATGATATTAGAAGATAAAATATTAGAATTTAAGATAGAGAACACTCCCCCCGCTTGGTTCACTGACATTTACAGTTATTTTCTACTAAATTCAAGTATATTGTTTAGGTTGCATGCCACATGAGATTCAATCCTATGCAGTGGTGGAAATTGGTTTGGAAAGATTCATCTTGGGCTAAATCTTGATTTTTCCTTTGGTGCCTTATCACAAATAAAATCCCCACATGGGATAATCTCTAAAAATGATAGAAGGAGGGCCCAAGTTGGTGCACTTTTTGTAAAAATGTAGAGGGAAATTATCTCTCACATGTTTCTTATATGCCCTCTTATTTTAAGTATCTTTGAGACGATAAAATTCCTTCTGGGATGCAATTTGGATTGGAGAGGGAATGAGTTCGGGGATGATTTTAGCACTTGGTGGGATGAAAAAAATTATGAGAACCATAGGAATACTCCTCCCCTCATTTGTTGGGATATTTCAAATATATATCTTCAGCTCTAGCCCTCATTCCATGGAAAATTGTTACTACCTATGGTCTATTTCCTTCAAAGGGAAACACTTATACTCCTAGGATATTCTTGAAGAGGAAATTAATCACCAGATTCCTTGGCCTTATTTTGATGTGGGCTAAAATGAACAATATGCTTGTGATGCATGATTAGTTTTTCATTTCATCAATCTCTTTTCTTTAAATAAAAAATTTGCCTCGATAGGGGGACTACAAATTTTACAAAGCTCTCCCTTGAAAAATTCTTTAATCTTGGACTTTAGAAAAAGATTATCGGTTTTTTCAAGTGTTTGAAGATCCTTTAAATGTTATCAAATAGTTTAATTCTATTCAAGGATGTCACAACCATATTTTGTTTCCCATTTATGAATAGATTAATCAACTAAAGCATATTTTTGACTTTATGTTTTGCTGCCATATATGTAAGAAATGAAATTCAGAGGCAACCCTCCTATCTAAAAATGGTTTAAGATAGCCTTGTGCAGCATGGTAGGTTAGTGATAATTTAGGGGGTTTGGTTAAAAAAATATAGGAATCAACATTTCGCAGATATTTAAATATTATATTATGGAATATATACACTCTCTCAACTTGATTTTGGACTTGAGATCCTATTGTTTTTTCTTATTGTTTCTTATTGTTTTATCATTGCAGACACACTTATTATATGTTTTTGTTTATCAATATCATCTTGGAAGGTACTTTGAAGCTTCCTTGTCTATGGTGTCTACTCTAAAGACATATAGTTACAGATTCTAATGGTAGGTGCTAGTATTATAAGAAGGCTGGACAATTTTCTCACATGCATGTCTTTGATGGTGGTCCCCTTTTTTCTTTATGAGCCTGGTATTTGTTTTTTGATTGGTAGGCATTTATGATGGATTATCAGGTTAAATGTTTCATGCATATATTAATGTAACTTTCTAAATGATTAATAAAAAGTTACTTTTTCTTTGGAAAAAAATTAACTCGATTAAAATAAATTAGTTATTTTCACATGAATGGGTAAATATGAAAATAACATGAAATGAATTCATTAGATTTATTATTTCTTTTCATGTGGATAAAAATAAATGGAAGCAACTTCAGAACAATGGTTCACCAAATCATTTCTTAAGGTAAAAGTGTGCTCTAATGTGTAAAATGCATACTACATGGTGTATTTCGATCAATCTGGTAGAAAATGGCTAGTTGATAACTTTGTAGGTGATAACAGTGTTCCTCAAGGATTTTGTTTGATTATGTCATTCCTTAAATGGTAATATTTATTTAATACCTTCATAATGGTTCATTTATATTGAATTACAACATTCTCATTGGTTATGTCATATTACAATGTTCATCTATGACTAAGTTAAACTTTTATATTTTGTAATTGTTATCTTGGATTATGACATAATTAATGGTTAGTTTTCATTGTTACATTCATAATGATTGCATTATCTTAAATTAGTACATTTTTAAATCATTTTTTTCACATTTCAACATTCATATTAGTTGACTTACATTTAATTGTTGCATTCCTTAATGGTTATTTCATATTGAAATGTTCATGAAGGGTTATTGAGTTGCATATTAAAGCAAAAGAGAAAGGTACGGATTTCTATCATAGTGACGTGCTCTTTGTAGTCTTTAAAATATTTAGGGGATATCAGAGATGTTGTTGGAAATAGTAAGAGTGGGGGTGAATCAATATTTCTTTTCGCAATTGTTGTTTTATTAGTTAATATAACTTAGATAGAACACATAATGAACAATAACAAAATAAATTATTTTATTAATAAGAATTGAGAAGGGCTCTAATGCTCTCTGTAACGAATCAAGTAAAATAAGAAATTGGGGCTCAAAACCTAGATTAATACCTTAATATTCAAATCAACGAGGCTCCAACCTATATTTCACAAAGCGTCAACTTAGTCTTCTCAAGGACTCCAATTCTCTAGGGCTCCAACCATCTTAACTAGTTCAAGCTCTAACTTGGTCTTCTTGAAGACTCTAATCATTTAGTGCTCTAAAATTATGTTTTCTATTCTTTAATATAGGTTCAAAGGTTCTTAACAGATCCTAATATCTTCTACAATAAACCTTGACAATATCTTCAAGATCACAACAAAACCCTCAATTTATCTTCAAAGCACTTAGCTCATCAAATACAACTTTAGCAAGCCAAAAAGGCATCTCCAAGACTCTTCGTGATATCCAAGTAGCCTTTTGCAAGGTTTCTACATGATAGCTTAAATAATGCATCAATTTTACCAAGAATGTCTCTAATTTCATCCTCTACAACCGTCTACAACATGTCTTCAACAATGCAAGATGTGTTTAATAAGCTACTCGAAGGTATTATGGACTTCTATATTGCTCTACAACTTGGGCTCAAGGATACCCCATTACAAATCCAATCCTAGTTCAAGATGTATACCAAAATTTCCACCCAGAAGTCTCCTCCAAGATTTTTACAAAATGCTCAAAATGATTCCTAAAAGATTCTATAAACTATGTCCAGTATATTGCTTTAAGATATATTGAATAAGTTGTTCCAAATGTATCTTTCATGTGTTCAATATTTCTTTAAAAAAATTCCTCCAAAGTTTGCAATATATTGTTCCTTTACGGTATGTAACAATTTGTTAGTCTAAAATTGTGTCTAGATCCATACTTTTCTAGATGCTTCTTAAGGTTCCCAAAAACTTACAAGTTTGTAACGTGCCTAAAATGATATTACTAGTCTAATTTTATAACATGTCAAAGAGGATTCTTAAAAATTCTAAAGTGTAAGATTGGAGATAAATAATACAAGTCCAAATGGAAGTCTCCAAAAACATTCACCAAACAATCTACAATTATGCCCCAATGGTTCTCGAAATAAAATATTTACTTCTCCACAAATTTGAGGTATAGTTTTCATAGGCTCAAACTACGAGTGAGTTAACAAGAGTGAGAAGGTTCAAATTGTATAGGTGCTTAAAGTATGAGTTGTAAGAGAGAGATATAAAGATCTGAAATGTGGGTCCACATGTCTTGCAAGAAAATTTTATGAATCCACAATAGGTTCTAAAAAAATCTATCAAAAGTTTGTAATAAAACCACCATAGGTACACAAAAATTCCTAAATACAAATATTCGCAGATCCACAAAAACTCCCTCAAGCCTATAATAAAAATATTTTATACAGAACTAAGGTAGTTCCTATTTACATTCGCACAGCTCAGACAAATTTCTTGTGTGATATTGTAGAAGACATTGGATATTAATTTTTGGTCTTCCTTAACTCGTCACTTTAAATTTCTCCTTCTTCTACATTTCTAAGTGTATTTGTTTCTTTGCAATTGAGTTCAAATGTGTTCTAGATATAATTTATATATATATATATATATATATATATATTTGTTGCAAGAACAATATGGGGGCATAAATGAATTTCTAGACTGTCGCGTCCATTGATAGGAGTTGACTTACGAACTAGTGGATTCAAGCAACATCAATGGTATAATGTTCTTATTATGTAACATCAACCTTTATTTATGTTCTCGTTTCTATAATGAAATCGTTACCTATGGTAGCTTCCCTTTCTTTCTTCATCATTTCAACAATTTCCAATATCTTTGTATTGGTGAAATGATCATGTATATATATCCTTTCCTTTGGTTGTACTTATTATGTATATATTTATTTTCTTCTATTTGTATATATTTCAACATTTAGTGTTATAATTTATATATATGGATTTGGGGATTTAGATATTTCAGGCTTAGAGTTTCATGTGCCTTTATTACCATTAGGGCATCCTAGGGTTTCTTAATAAAGGGCTTCTGGATTAGCATTTTTACTATCCATGAATCCATATGGATTCATTATAGGGTTTTACATCCCATAAATTCTAGGGTTATGGCATCATGCATGTGGTTTCACACTAGGGTTTGTTAGGTTTTCAAGTTGAGGGATCTTTCACTTGAGTTCTTCATTTGTTAGTCTTAGGGAATTTTCAACAAGACTAGGACATCATTTAGAGCTAGGGTTTAGTAATTTACATTAAGAATTTAGGGTTTTCACTTAGGGTTAGGGTTTAACACTTAGCATTTTCACTAGGGTTTTCTTCAACAATGCACTTAAGGTTTATCATATTGACATCAATGGAAACTTTACCAAAAAAATCTCCCTTTAACATTAATATAAATGTCTCCGCTTTTCAATATTCTCTTTTCCTTTGACATCAATAGAAAATGGGGTGATTTTATGGAAATTTGTTTTTTTATCAAGTGCATCCCCTACCATTCTTCTTCCTCTCCACGTTGCTTCATCATATTTTTTATTCTTCATCAATGACAATTCTCCATGATAAGTATGTTGCTCCCCTTCCCATCATCCTCCTCTTCTTGGTAGATTGATTCTTGTTGCTTCCTTTATCATGGTGTTTCAAATGTGCTCGCCCTAAAGATATGCATGATCTTCTTATGATGCCCTTAAATTGATCAACAACAAGTATTGATGCCTTGAGTTTTCAAAAGACATTCAATATGTTCTTCTTTTGGTGCAACCTGCTTCCTTCTCCAAATCTTTGTGACTCTTTTCCCATGCTTGTCTGACAATTCTTCAAGTTGTCTAGGGACCCACATTAATTAGTAATCTCTAGCTAAATGTCCAATATTATGGAATTTGAACCACTCCATTTTGTACATGAATGATGGAGCATAATTTTTGTAGGTGTTCACATTAGAGTATCTACCTCTAATCTTACTTCCGAGGGAAAAATTCAAGTCCTCCTTGTTATATTCCCCACAATCCTTTTCCATATGTCCAAAATTTGTATAATAGTAGAAATGACTGAAAAAAATATTATGATACCTAAAAACTGAGGATTGTCATTATGCATCTCTAAATAATTTTCTCCTTGAAGTTATTTGATCATATTTATTGCTACCTACAACATGAACAATTTTTCTTGGAGAAAATAACCTTCCCATGTTATGTTGATTCTGCTAGAGTTGGAGCCATTTGCACAATTCTCAAGTTTCTCCACTTTCTTGTTCTGTCATGCATAGGGTTTGCATCATTTTTGCTAGAAGACTTAGTTACAGGTACAAGACTAGACTTGTCAAGGGGGGATATATAATTGTTTAGGATGTCATCCAAGCTTTGATAATTCTTTAGATTCGTATTTAGTTGATCAACCTCTTTCCTTAAAAGAATAGTTTATCCTTTCATCTTTTCAAAATATTCATCTTACATTAATTGTTGGTTATTCATTTCTTCCTTCATCCTTGTTGCTTCACATGTTTGGACCTTAGGAGTGATGACATATGATTTCAATTTGAAGATATCTTCATCCTTTCCCTTTTGTTAGCATGACGTGGTCTTTCTTTCCTTCTCTACTTCATCAACTTGTCCTTCTAGGAGGACCAAACCCTCCATTAAATTTGTAAGTCGTTGTGCTTGTGTCATCGCTTCCTCTAGTTGAGCTTCAAGGGAAGTGATTTATTCATTATACTGCCCAATTTCTACTTCAAATATGCTCAATTATTTAGACCTTTGTTTATGATTTCCCTAATTATCTTCCTTTCTTTTTTATTTTTCTAATTGATTATTCATGGATATGACGTCTTCATGATGCATCTTCTTGTTTTTCTACAATTATTCCTTAAGATTACTGAATTAATCATCCATATCTCGTATTTGATGCCTTAAAAGAGAAAATTCCTTATTATCCTTGTCAATATAATGATCAACATCTTGTACTTCGCTTTTGTGGTCCCTATGTTCCTTTTTCAAACTGTTTATTCTTCTAGGGAAGCTACAAGAATTGACATGAGATCTATTTTAGTTTCAAATTCATAGATATTTTCATCATATTCCTTCATGAAATCGGTCCCCTTATATTTGTTTTCAATTATATTTTGAGGTTCATCTCTATGTTTTTTCATCATTCTTCTTATTAGAGGTCATGACTAACAATACTTTTGAATGAAGATATTGAAGATCTTCCTAAATTTCTTTTGTTGATGAACATTTCTCCACTTTGACCTTTATAGGATTTGGTATCCGACTTAAGATTGCATCTATTGATACTGTATTATGTTACTTAGAATCTTATTCTTTCATTTTTCTTTAGGTAACAACTAATTCGAAGACATTGAAACCTTGAGCTATTAAAAAATTCTTCAATATCACCCTCCAAATTTCAAAGTTTGTTGCATTGGATATGGGATATTTTCACATCTTATCTTCCACTAATGATATGAACTTAAAAATGAACACAGCAAATTACATATATTACCATCAATATAGAGATGAAATAGAAATAAAACTTCATTTCATTAATATCAAACACTAAAATATGCTTACAAACAGAATGGAAATAAGAGTTACCTTAAGGGATGGTAGCTGTTAGCTACATAATTCGATATTTGTTGGGTCAAAGACATCGTGGCCATGTGTTTTTTGCAAAAAGGGAGCTTGCAGCAGTTCATTTTATCCTTTCCCTTTCATTTGCTTTATACTCTTATATCTTCTGCTACCCCTGTTTTTCTCCGTTTTGCCTCCAAAACCCCATAAACCCCTTTTCGGCCAAGCCCCTCAGTGCTAAAGTTTAATCCACATAACCGCGCCTTTGCAAAAATGTCCCCAACCAGTAGCCTTCCCTATCACATCAGTCCTGTTAAACCCTGTGTAGTTCTCCACCATCCAATCATTTGCTGCATGATCCGACATTGTTCATGCCTCCCACCACTAAAACTTGCCCGCGCTTTAATTCACGATCACAGTAGTCTTTTGCTTGTCCTATCATCCACGTGTCAACCTCCTATTGTGATCGCTTGGCTATGTACGTAAACCACTCACCTCTTGTAAGTGGGGTGGGGAATACCGCCTGCCACCAAAACCGACGTCCTCACCGATTATCTCCCGTGCATCTTCCGCTCTCGATCATCTTCAGTTCTGCTTGTATAAGATCCGACAGCCCTCGTTTATTCTGCTCTCACGTTTCCTGATAGCCATTGCTAATCAATCTCTACCACCCACTTACTCGATCCAACGGCTGTCGTTTACTCCTGATAACACCCATTTGTTCACCATACAGTATTCACGTCTATAACCATTCTGCACTCCCGTAGGACGAAGGTTGCTAGCTACCTGTACTCGGTATAGTTACTCTTCAACTACCTCATTCAAGAGAACTATGGTCGAAGAACAAAAGGACACTCCTTAAGTAGTTCATAGCATTTATCAGTTATGGATCGTTCTTCCAGAGGACAGTCTACTTGCTCAGGAAGGACAACCAAGTACCAGAAAATGTCAAATGTATTCATTGAAGAAGCAAATTGTAGCAGACATTTTTATCAGATAGTTAATGTGGTTGGTGGTCCATTATGACCCTTCCACACATAAGATAGTAGATATTTTTGTAATCAACCTCTATATATATATCCAAAACTTAGAATGTAATAGGGTTGATGGTTTTGGCTTTGATGTAAGGTTCAACTTCCAGAGACTGTAACTACCATGATACTTGCAGTGTCTGGTCTTCATTTTCAGCTAATACAAGCTTCTTTTGTTGTTAATTGCTCACTTTCCACTTCTTATTTGTTCTAGGTTGTTCTTGTTATGCATTTATTAATGTGCTCTTGATATTTAGCATTAGAGGGGTTGTCATCCCACCTCTGTGTTAGAATCTTGTATGTATTATTGAATGTGTTATGCAGGTTTCTTTTTACTTAATGCCAGAAAGTTGTCATCCTATTTGTGTATTAAGAAATAGATTTACAGGCCTCTTTATTGGTTGCAGTTGGCCATCACAAGGTCTTGTGCATCTATTGGTGTGATCAGTATTCTCCATGTTCATCTATTCATCAAACTGTGAGTAGTTGGTGGTCTAAAGCCTTGTAGTCTATGGGTGTTCACCCATGTCTAGAGTAAGCATAGTAGAAGTGTTATCTGGCTTGAATATGCCTCATTCCTTCCATTCATCCACTTCCAAGAATTTGTTGAGTTTGTAATGTTCCTAAGCATCTTTCATATACAACCTAGGAGAGTTTCTTGGGGTGATAACATTAATTGGCGCCGTTGCCGAGGAGAGGATATTGAAGCTCAACTTCCCTGGGAGACGACATAGTACTAGATTTGGATGATAGACAAGTTTTGGGCACATTTCTGGTTGTAATCATCTATCTGGCAACTCCACTCGAGGAAGACCAACCTTTGGCGACTCCACATTATAGTCCTGGCTCAGTTTGTGAGACATACTCGAAGAAATCCTCGGAAATCAGTGGCTGAATCAGTGCCTGGCCCTGAGAAAATCATTAAGCAGAAGAAAACATCACAGAAAGGAGCATCAGGATCAGGTAAGCCTAAGAAATCTTATGTATCTCTGCAAGAGGAGGTCATAGTTGAGAATAGACATTTTGAAGAATTAGAACCTTGTATTGCTAGTGAAGAATCACTTGCAGAGATTCATAATGATCCTTGTACAGTTAGTTCCCCTTTGGATCTCAGTCCACAGATTGCATCCTATACAGTCCATAACATCCCTTTGTCTCTGTCATCCATTTCATTGTCTCCCACTATTCAATCCACCAGCATCCTTCCACATACCCCAATTATGGAAAGCCAACAAGCTCCTACGAGGATGGAAAGAATTGTATTTGCTAGGTATGGACCCTTAGTCTTTCCTGTTCCTTTAAATGCCATGCCCGTAGGAGAGTACCAAAAATATGCCTAAATTCACTGGTACAGATGGGGTAACAGCTGAAGCACACCTTGAGGCTTTTTATAGCTATGCTGATAACTTAGGTATTAATGAAAATGATGTATGAATGAGACATTTTATCGAGAGCCTTGATGGAGAGGCCAGAAAATGGTTCTTAGAATTGACCCCTAGATCTATTGCTGATATTGAAGCCTTAGATGATGCATTTTTAAAGCACTGGGGAGATAAAAAGGTCTTGTTGTATTACCATACTGAGATTGGTAACCTGAAGAGAGAAAGTGGGGAATCATTGCCTGATTTTAATAAAATATTTAATCGTATGTATAATAAGATACCTGTCAAAGTAAATCCTACCCCCACATCTGCCAAACTCACTTGTGCCAATGCTTTTCACTCTGATTTCTACTTATTGTTGAGAGAAAGAAGATGTGCCACTCTGGCTGATATGCAAGATGCAGCCCTAGAAGTAGAATCCAATATAATGGTTGTAGAAAAACTTAAAATTCATACTGACCGAAGAAGGCAGAGAGGTGAGGGTTCTTCTTCCTCTGCTTCATCATCAGAGCCTAAATTAGATAAAATGATTAGAATGATAGAGTCATTGGCTGCTGAGATTTCTAAGCTAAATATTGAGCAGTACTCAAGAAAGACAAGGCAGTAGGACTCATTTGCTCCTAGAAATTCAAATCCATACAGAAGAGCAAATGAGTAGTTACAAATAATTCAGAGAGGTAAAGAACCAAATGAAGAGCACAAAGTTAAAGCTCCTTTTCAAAATGTAGCCATGGAGGAGGTACAAGTTGAAGATAAGGATGAAATACATAGCATGGAAGATAAAGGCAGTGTTGCCTTTTTAACATTGGTTGCATATGAAGAGTCTTTGCTGCAGGACCAAGATAGTCAAAGGTGGGACAGTGAGCCTATTTTGTACACTAGTAAATGGGAAATATATAATGTAAGGTCTAATGGAAACAATGTCAAGGAGAATCCTGCCGAAAGAGTTGCTGTCCAAATAGAGCATCACAATACCAGACATAAAAGACTAGCAGCTGATCTAGGCATCCTCAATGCTCTAGCTCAAGAGGTAAAAGGTCCTGACAAGACCACTTCCCCTTTCAGTCTTGAAGTAGAAGTCCAGAAGCTAAAATTATCTGTACCTCCATTAGAGCTTGTAAAGAGTGAAGTATTTAGAAAGCCTAACCTTGAGACCCTTGAGCTGAAATCCACACAAACCTCCACTGACTCTGTCAATTTGCAAGATGACAAACCTACAGTTGTGCTCAGCCCAATGACCGAACCTGCTCACAATAATTCTACATCCTTTTATGTCTCTTTGACCAGTCATGATAAAATCCTCCACAATTGCATGCTAGACATAGGGGCTAGCCACAATCTGACGCCTAAGGTTGTCATGGAAGAGTTGGGCCTTGATATCACTAGACCATAGCATGATTTATTTTCTTTTGATTCGAGGAAAGTGAGATGCCTGGGATTGATCTTACCTTAACCCAGTTGCCTATGAAGAGCATGGTAATGGACATTGCGGTAGCAGATGTTCCCCCCAAGTTTGGTATGTTGTTGTCCAGAGGATGGATTAAGAGACTAGGTGGGACATTACATAATGACCTATCTTATGCCATTGTCCCAGTTTTTGAGGGAGATAGCAGGAGATTATACAGAAAAGCACAACTAGCATACATCATCAGTGATGAAAAGAATCCTGCTAATAATCCTATTTATGTTGTGGACACTAATTTTGGAGCATGCATTCTTCAAATAGAGGAATCCAAGAAGGTCTCAATGAAACTCAGGAAACAAAGAGTTCAAGCCGAGGAAGAGCAAGGAAGTCAGGTTTGGGAGATATTCTTTGATGGAGCATGTTCCAGGGAGACTGCAAGAGTAGGGGTGGTGTTGATATCTCCAAAACAAGAAAGCACATAACTGTCTTTTAAGATGGCCTTCCAAGTCACAAACAATATAGCAAAGTATGAGGCTCTGCTATTGGGCCTTAATGCAGCTAAAGACAGAGGAATCAAAAACATAAAGGTGTTTGGAGATGCTGTCCTGATCATTCAGCAAGTAAATAAAACATTTCACGCAAAGAACCCAAGGTTGAAATCATACAGAGATGAGGTATTGAGACTCAAAGATTTCTTTGACAATTTATGTATTTCATATATTCCTAGAGGCAAAAATTAGCCTGTTGATTCCCTTGCTATGTCTGCTAGTCTATTTATCCCTCCCATGCTTCCTAGACTAGTTTATGAAGTCCAAATGAAGTACAGACCGTCCTTGACTGATAATGTCTAGCATTGGAAGGTTTTTAATGATGACGATGAGTTGAATAGATTCTTGCAAGTCATTGATAATTTTTTTGATATGCAAATTGACCAAGAAAATGTAGCCTTGCAAGAAAGCCCCCAATCCTAGCTTAGAAATAAAATTGGCAAAGATAACATTGTCCAACTCCCCAGCAATCATATTCCCAAGGGTCTAATTCCTTTCAAAAGACTGTTTGACTAGAATGATGTGCCTTACAAGGCTGCCCAAAAATAAGACCAATCTACAGTATATAAGCATGATATAGTGAGTCCAGGATAGCCTAGATACATAATTCTGTCTATTCATTTGTCTATTGACCAAAATTATGAATACTGCAAATTAATGAAGCAATTTGTTGATGTGTTTTCTTGGGAATATAGTGACCTGAAAATATATGACAAGAAAATTATCCAGCATAAAATCTATCTAGAGAAAGATACCATCCCTTTCAAGCAGAAGCTAAGATCAATAAATCCTATGCTCCTCCCTCTAATTGAAAAAGAAATTAAAAAGTTTCCAGCTACCAAAATTATAGTTCCTCTGAGATATTCGAAATGGCTAGCCAAATTGGTGGTGGTGAGGAAGAAAAGTGGAGAAATTAGAATCTATGTTGATATTAGAAACTTAAACAAATGCTCCAAGAAGGACAATTATCCTTTACCAAAGAGGGAGCACTTGTTGCAGAAGGTCTTAGGAGCCAAAGTGATGTCTTTCGTAGATGGATTTTTAGGCTTTAATTAGATCGTTGTGCATCTAGATGATCAAGAGAAGACTGCATTTACCACTCCTTGGGGCACTTTTATGTATGCCAAGATGCCTTTTGGATTGATGAATGTTGGATCCACCTTTTAGAGAGCTATGGATATAGAGTTCGTGGGAGAGAAGGATGAATTTGTCCTGATCTACCTTGATGATATAAACTATACTCTAGTAGCCATCATGATCATTTACAACATTTGAAGAAAGTGTTTTTGAAGTTCAGGAGGTTTTGGATCTCAGTCAATCCTAAAAAATCACAATTTGCTTTAGAAGAAGGCAAGTTGTTGGGAAATGTTGTTTCTGCTGCAGGTGTTCAAGTTGACCCAGAAAGAGTCAGTGCAATACAAACTTTGTCTATCCCTAGATCAAAGAAAGATATCCAGTCCTTTCTGGCTAAAATAAATTTTGTAAGGAGGTTCATTCCAAATTTTGTAGAATTGGTGAAGCATGTTACCTCCATGTTAAAGAATGGTTCAGAGGTTAGATGGAATGATGCAGCAAGAGGATATTTTGAGTCTATTAAAAAAGCTATTATGGATGCTCCCACTTTGATAAGTCCAGATTACAGTAAGGAGTTCCATATATTCTCATTTGCCTTTGAAGACACTATTGCAACAGATTTATTACAAGCAGATGAAGAAGGTTTAGAACATCTAGTAGCATTTTTCAGTAAAAACTTGAGGGATGCTGAACTAAGGTATGAAATTATTGAAAAATAAGCATATGCTCTTATCAAATCCTTGAAAGCTTTCAGAGTCTATATCTTGCATTCGAAGATAATTGCATATGTACCCTCTGCTACAATAAAAGATGTCTTCACACAACCTGATGTTGATGGAAGAAGGGCTAAATGGATTGCAAAGCTAATTTAATTTAATATAGAATTGAAGCCCACCAAGTTTGTCATAGGTCACGGTCTTGCCAAGTTGTTAGCTGAAGAAAATTGCAGATCATTGGATATAGATTTCCTGTGCATAATTGTAGAAAATGGTCGAACAGAAGAAGAGAAAGAAACTGAACCAAAGAGAGAGCAGTCCATGGCACAAAATCTAGCTTCTTGTGATTGGTATTCTACAATAATTAATTTTTTGTTGAAGCTAGAAATCCCTCTAGGCGCAAGCACAAGTCGAGCCAGGACAATTAAGTTTAGAGCAACAAAATATTGCATCAATGAAAATCTGCTCTATTGGAGGGATCCATCAGGAGTGTTGTAGAGGTGTCTGGACAAAGAAAAATCAATGGAGGTTATGTTACAGTTTCATTCCAGCATGTGTGGGGGACACCATTATTGGAAGACTACAACCCATAAAATTCTCAGAGCTGGGTACTATTGGCCCACCTTATTTTCTGATGTATTTTCATTTGTTAAATCTTGTGACAGGTTCCAAAGATTTGAAGGGAAATAGTAGTTGAAGTCTCTACCCTTAAAACCAATACATGAAAAAGGACCTTTTCAGCAAAGAGGGCCAGATTTCATTGGAGAAATCAATCCACATTCCAGTGGCCAGCATAGATGGATATTAGTATCCATTGATTACTTCACTAAGTGGATTAAAGAAATCCTTACCAGAAAGGTTGATCATAATGTGGTCATGAAGTTTTTGGTCGAGCATATCTTTACCAGATTTGGTTTTCCACATAAATTAGTCACAGATAATGCAACAGCCTTCAGAGAAAAATAATTGGTGGAAATATGCAATTCAATGGGCATTAAACTAGTTCATTCCACCTCCTATTACCCTCAAGGAAATGGTCTAGCAGAATCTTCCAACAAAGGTTTGATAAGGATAATTAAGAAGCTATTGGAGGACAACAAAAAGAATCATTGATTTAGCAGAGATACATCAGATTAGAGGACAGCTGGTTGAAAAGGCTACAACACATCAGAAAAGGATCAAGGAAGCTTTTGACAGGAAGACAAAATCAGATAATTTTCAGGTTGGAGACTTAGTCCTAAAGTGGGATGCACTGAAGGAAAAGAAAGGCAATCATGGGAAATTTGATGCTTTCTGGACAGGGCCTTTTATTATTTCTCAAATCCAGAGGAACAATACCTTCCTACTACAAAGTATGGGGGGATAAGTAGTTTTTGATAGCCCAATTAATGGGCGTTTTTTGAAAATTTATGTGGTTTAACATCTTTTGGCCTTTAAAATTTGTAAATATTTGATTTTATCAGTCTTAGTGTAGGATCAGTTAGACTCCATGCCCAATGGAACACTAGGAATTTTGCTAATTTGATTATCAGGAAGGCATTGGTCTGCAGGTTCTTGAGACCTCACAAGGAGGATCTCCTCCCCAGAAGGAGCCAATGTTAGCTCTGCTATATATTTCGGTATTTGTTGGGTCAAAGACATCGTGGCCATGTGTTTTTTACAAAAAGGGAGCTTGCAGCAGTTCATTTTATCCCTTCCCTTTCATTTGCTTTATACTCTTATATCTTCTGCTACCCTTGTTTTTCTTCATTTTTCCTCCAAAACCCTGTAAACCCCTTCTCGACGAAGCCCTTCAAGGCTAAAGTTTAATCCATATAACCACGCCTTCACAAAAAGGTCCCCAGCCTACGGCCTTCCTTGTCACATCAGTCCTGTTAAACCATGTGTAGTTATCCACTGTCTGATCATTTGCCACATGATCCGACGTTGTTTGCGCCTCCCACCGCTGAAACATGCTCGCACGTTAATTCATGATCACAATGGCCTTCCGCCTATCCCATCATCCACGTGTCAACCTCCTATTGTGATTGCTCAGCTATGTACGTAAACCACTCGCCTCTGGTAAGTTGTGCAGGGAGTACCGCCTACCACCAAAATCGCCATCCCCAACGATTATCTCCCATGCATCTTCTGCTCCAGATCATCATCGGATCTACTCGTATAAGATCCGATGGCCCTCATCTATTCTGCTCTCACGTCTCCCAATAGCCACAAATAACCAATCTATGCTACCCATTTACGCGATCCAATGGCTGTTGTTTACTGATGCAGGTGCATCTCACCCTTTTCTTAATTAAAGAAAAATCCAAGTGGAGCAATCAAGACGTAGACCAATGAAGTTGAATCAAAGGAGAAAATTAGGAAAATCTACTTTGAAACAGAGTTAAAGCCGATTTAAGCAGTTAAAGAAAAATTAAAGAAAGAATTGATAAGTCTTGATAGAGTTCCTATCATTAACAGCCATGCATGCTTTTTTGGAAGCTTTTGTGGAGAAAATCAAGAGAGGATAGGATTGATCCTTCCTAAGACTTCTTATATAAATGTAATGCAATACGGGTGTAAGGGATATCCTTTTTTATGAGGAAAATTGTGAGTGGGCAAGATGTAGCCCAGTGTGAATTCGTTTTTAAGGCTGAAATTCCTTAATTTTGTAACTGTTTTGTGTAATATATATGAAACCTGGGTTTAGTGTATGTTCTGTACCTTTATGGGCATTTAATTAAGTAAATTCTATGTTGCGAGCTTGATCAGTCATCGATCACTCTAGGATTGATGACAATCCAAATATCATGTTTCTGTTATATCATGTTTCTGTTTATATGATTGTTTAGACATCGCGCAGCGCAAGATAGATCGGTTTTTGGAGAGGAGCAATCAGAATGGGTTTCATCTTTTCGGCCCATGTTTCTACGAAACAAACGCGGAGATGCCCGCCTATCACTCTTGTTTTAGATTTCGATGAGACCCTTGTGCATTCGACACTAGGGCATTGTGACGATGCAGACTTCACATTCCCAGTACATTCTAATTTGAAAGAGCATATAGTGTATGTACGATGCAGGCCTCATCTCTAGCTCTTTATGGATAGGGTTGCAAATATGTTTGAAATTATTGTATTCACAGCTAGTCAAAGCGTCCATGCAGAGCAACTCTTAAAGGTGCTAGATCCAAAGCGGAAGCTCATTCATAACCGTGTCTACTATAAATCATGCAACTTTGTAGAGGTTAATTATCTGAAGGATTTGACAATTTTGGGGCGTGATCTTGCACAAGTTGCCATTATTGACAACTCACCACAGGCCTTTGGGTATTTTTTGCTAAATGAAGATATATGTTTTAAAATTTTTAGACGCTTTCATCGAGACTTATGGCCACAACCCACAGGCCTCACGTTCGAATTATTTGGGAATTGGGATTTTGGTTAACCCTCAAAATCTCATCCCATCATTTTGGTATCAGAGCAGGGAAAGGATTCCTGAGAGAAGAAAGAAAAATGCGAGCAGAAGGGGAAAGAGGGACAACTATGTTAAAGTTGGAGAGTTTATGCAGATGGTAGTAGTAGAAGGTGAGAAGATTTGCAACAGCCTAGAGAAGGATGCCAAAAGACCGAGTGAGGAGGGCTTGGTGAGGTATCGTGTATCAGAGGAGACTGTTACTGCAAAGGTTGGTTGCAGCTCATAGAAAATCATAAAAGTAGTTCTAGTGAAGGAATGCAGTGGATAAATTGCTAAGAACAAGGAGAAACATATGACCAGAAGGTCATAAATTTTTGTGCCTCGGGAGTCTGATGCAAGTTCATCTCACCCTTTTCTTAATTAAAGAAAAATCCAAGTGGAGCGATCAAGACGTGGACCAGTGAAGTTGAATCAAAGGAGAAAGATAGGAAAATCTACTTTAAAACAGAGTTAAAGCCGATTTAAGCAGTTAAAGAAAAATTAAAGAAAGAATGGATAAGTCTCGATAGAGTTCCTATTGTTAACAGCCATGCACACTTTTTGGGAAGCTTTTGTGGAGAAAATCAAGAGAGGATAGGATTGATCCTTCCTAAGACTTCTTATATAAATGTAATGCAATCGGGGTGTAAGGGATATCTTGTTTTGTGAGGAAAATTGTGAGTGGGCAAGATGTAGCCCAGTGTGAATTCGTTTTTAAGGCTGAAATGCCTTAATTTTGTAACTATTTTGTGTAATATATATGAAACCTGGGTTTAGTGTATGTTGTGTACCTTTATGGGCATTTTATAGTTAAGTAAATTTTGTGTTGCGAGCTTGAACAATCATCAATCACTTCAGGATCGATGATGATCCAAATATCATGTTTTTGTTATATCATGTTTCTGTTTATGTGATTTTTTAGACATCGTGCAATGCAAAATAGATCGGTTTTTGGAGAGGAGCAATCAGAATGGGTTTCATCTTTTCAGCCCATGTTGCTAACGAAAAAAATGCAGAGATGCCCGCCTATCACTCTTGTTTTAGATTTCGATGAGACCCTTGTGCATTCAACACTGGGGCATTGTGATGATGCAGACTTCACATTCCCAGTACATTCTAATTTGAAAGAGCATACAGTATATGTACGATGTAGGCCTCCTCTCTAGCTATTTATGGATAAGGTTGCAGATATGTTTGAAATTATTGTATTCACATCTAGTCAAAACATCCATGCGGAGCGACTCTTAAAGGTGCTAGATCCAAGAGGAAGCTCATTCATCACCATGTCTACCGTAAATCATGCATCTTTGTAGAGGTTAATTATCTGAAGGATTTGACAGTTTTGGGGCATGATCTTGCACAAGTTGCCATTATTGAAAACTCACCACAGGCCTTTGGGTATTTTTTGCTAAATGAAGATCTATGTTTTAAAAGTTTTAGACACTTCCGTCGAGACTTATGGCCACAACACACAGGCCTCACGTTCGAATTATTTCGGAATTGGGATTTTGGTTAACCCCCAAAATCTCATCCCATCATTTACTCCCGATCCCACTCATTTGTTCGCCATGCAGTCTTCACGTCCATAACAATTCGGCACTCTCATAGGACGAAGGTGGCTAGTTACTTGTACCTAGTATAGCTACTCTTCAACTACCTCATTCAAGAGCACATGTATGAAGAACAAAAGGACACTTCTCGAGCAGTTCACAACATTTATCAGTTATGGATCATTCTTCCATAGGAAGTTCTACTTACTTAGGAAGGATAGCCAAGTACCAGAAAATGTCAAATGTATTCATTCAAGCAGCAGATTATAGCAGAGATTTTTATCAGACAGTTAATGTGGTTGGTGGTCCATTATGACCCTTCCATGCATAAGATAGCAGATATTTTTGTAATCAACCTCTATATATATCCAAAACTCAGAATGTAACAGGGTTGATGGTTTTGGTTTTGATGTAAGGTTCAACTTCTAGAGACTGTAACTACCATGATACTTGGAGCATCTTGTCTTCATTTGCAGCTAATACACGATTCTTTCATTGTTAATCACTCACTTTCCACTTCTTCTTTGTTCTAGGCTATGCCTGTTATGCATTTATTCATGTTCTCTTGATATTTAGCATTAGAGGGGTTATCATCCCACCTCTGTGTTAGAATCTTATATGTATTATTGAATGTGTTATGAAGGTTTCTTTTAACTTAATTCCAGAGAGCTATCATCTTGTCTGTGTATTAAGAAATAGATTTGCAGACCTCTTTACTTGTTGCAACTGGCCATCACAAGGTCTTGTGCATCTACTCATGTGATCGGTATTCTCCATGTTCACCTATTCGTTAAACTGTGAGTAGTTGGTGGTTTAAAGCCTTGTAGTTTGGGGGTGTTCACCCATGTCTGGAGTTAAGCATAGTAGAAGTGGTTATCTCGCTTGAATATGCATCATTCCTTTCGTTCATCCATTTACAACAATTGGCTGAGTTTGTAATGTTCCCGAGCATCTCTGATATACAACCTAGGAGAGTTTCTTGGGGTGGTAACAATAGCTTATCTTTGACAAGAGATGTGGCAGATACATGCCTCTAAACTAGGTTAAAATGAGGCTTAGATTCCTATTTATTATTGAGAAACAATGGGGAACCACAAACATCAAGAAACCTAACCCTCGGAGATGGAGCACCAAAAATATGGGCCCTGTTTGGGTAAATTTGTACATCAGCTTCCGGGGGTCGTAAAATTGGCATACGATCTATATTGGAAACACACCATACGTTGTTAGAATTATCTATGTGAGGACTAAAATTTCTAAGAGGCCATCATAAGTTAGGGATCAATGTGGTCCCCAGTTTTCCAAAAAATATTGTTTAGGGCATCAAAACAACTCTGAAAGTTCACAACTTGAAAGAATGTTAGAAATAGTAGACTGTGCTACAATTAAGGAAACTGAAAAACTGAAAGAGACAGTGGTAGGGGTCTAAGTGGAACAAGTAGTTGGCTACAAAAATCCACCTAGATCAGTCCTCCTCCCTTAGGAAGCAACTGTACCCATTGCATTGAGTGCCTCAACGAGAGGGGAAAGTTCCACTAAGCTTGGTCCCTAGTGAGCCACTTTCTTTGGTGTAGGCGTTTCCAAGCTTTGTAAACTTGATATAGTTGTACCTTATGTTGGCGAGTATTCTTGACCTGTGTGTCCATAATATGATCAATTATGGCATGTTCCATACAATATGAGTTTAACTCTATTGGTCTGAGTTGTTCTACGATGACGGATGTGTCCATTAATGGTGGGAAGTATGGTTGAAGGTGGTCTGCATTGAACACTGGGTTTAGGCCAAGGAATAGGGTAATGCTGAGCTCAAAATAATTATCTCCAACAACCTTGGTAATGGTGTAAGGACCATATTGGAGTGGTCTGAAATTCTGATGGGCTCTGGTATGACGTTCTTTATGCAGATGCTAAAAAAATTTGTCACCCACATAAAAATTGTGTGGAAATTGATGTTGATTATATCGTTACTTCTACTCAGAATTTGACTTTTCCAAGATGCAATGAACCTATCGGAGGATGTGTTGGATGCCTTCAATAAATATGGTCTCTTTATCAGCCCCAGATAATACATGTCTGGATTTTGTTTGTGTAGTCATATGAGGTATGACACCATCAATCAAAGAGAATTGTTGAAATCCTAGATCCACTTGAAAGGGAATACAACCAATCGAGCTATGGATAGCTCTATTATAACTATGTTGAACATAGGGAAGACTCTCATCGTAGGTTTTTTGATGGTTGGAGTTGTACATGCAGATAATATGCACTATCATCCTATTGATGACCTCCATCTAGCCATTAGTCTGTTGATGGAAGGTATTTGACTTGGTCAGCTTGGTGTCCAATAATGTCCAGAGGGTTGACTAGAATGTTCATAAAAACCTCTTATCCTAATATGGTATAATGGTCTGTGGAATGCAGAAATGTACCCATACTTGTTCAAAGAAGAGTTTGGTAGTTTCCTTTATTGTGATAATATTCTTGTAGGCCACCAATATAGCCATCTTAGAAAACCTACACATGACGACAAATATACGGTCATTAACATGCTTGGTAGAAGGGAGGCCAGACATATAGTCCATAGATATGGATTCTGACGATGAGCTGGGAGTATGCACAGGAGTGTATAGGCCTTGCTTCTTGATGGTTAGCTTGGTGATGGTGCAGGTAGTGTAGGATCTGATATATTTCCCAGCATCTAGCCCAAGTTTGGGCCAATAAAATTACTCTTTTAGTATAATCATAGTTTTCCCACACCAAGTGTCATGCAACCTGAATGTAGTGCGCCTCCCAAATTATCTTGTTATGATCACTTGAAGGAACATAAAGGTGGCCTAGGTAGCATAATAATGTCTACTAGAGGTAGAAATTAGGAACTTGATTTCCATCCACTATAATTTGGTATGTGTGGGTGAATTCTGGATCATTGTTGTATAGTTGTACCTATCCAAAGATCTTGTAGCTACAAGAGTTCAAAATAATATTTACTACTGCAAGTTGTGGCAGCTCAGGTGATGTGCAACATTATTGGTGCTACCTTATTTGTATTTAATGCTCAAATGGAATTATTGTAGATATGTAGAACACTTGTGATGGCAATCATTTTGCAACTTCCCTTGTGTCTGTATAAAATAAAGAGGTTGGCGATCAGTGGATATGACTGTCTCCTTGCCCATAATGTAATGCTTCCTTTGTCTGCAAACCTACACGATGTAATACATTTATCGAAAAGTGTCTCACTATGATAGGCTATTGGATGCCCGTGTTGGCTGAGGAATATACAAATAGCATTGTCTGAAGCATTTGTCTCGATTTCAAATGGTTGTTGTAGGTCTAACAGTATGAGTACTGGTGTAGAGAATTTTCAGTGTTTCAACTTGACAAATGCCTTCTCTTGGGACTTGGACCAAGAAAAATTTTATTTTGGTCACCCTTAGTAATCTTACTCAAAGGACAAGTGTTATTGGAGAATCCGAACATGAACCTCGAATAAAAATTTGCAAGAAAAAAAAGGTTGTGAAGCTCCGTTAGAGTGGTCAGGGCTGGCCAATCTTGAATGACTTGGATCTTAGTTGGATTAATATGCATGCCACCCTAATGTATGATGTAACCCACATATTGGGTCTGGCTCATGCCAAAGGTGCATTTCTCTATGTTGGCACACAGTTTGTCTTGTCAGAGTGTTTGAAGGACATGTCGAATGGGTTGCAAGTGTTCTTCCCAACTCTTGTTGAAGATGAGGATGTCACCCAGATATAAAACCATGAATGAGTTGGCGAAGGACACAAGATGCCACCCATTAGCCTCATAAAAGTAGAAAAGGAATTTGTTAACCCTAAAGGCATAACCAACGATTCAAAAAGGAATTCCTTGGATTTGAAGGTACTCTTCATAGATCTGTGGACTTTGTTTGAACCTAGTGATAGCTAGACTTCAAATCAATATTTTTGAAATACTTGGCCGCACTAAGTTGGTCTAGAAGAACACCAAACTATTGGACTAGATACCTATTACTGATAATGTTTTGTTTTAGTGCCCAATAATCAATGCAGAGCATCTACGAATCATCCTTCTTCAGTACAAGTACAATCAAGCTCCCACAAGGCGAGGAACTTGGTCAGATGTTCCCTTTTTGCAACAACTCGATGGACCTCTAAATTAAGCATAAATTAAGGCCCATGCCTCTAAATTAAACATAAATTAAGGCAAATTTAACCATCCTTCAACAAACTAAACCTCTCATTTTTCATTAGATAATATATTTTGAACTTTAATATGTTCAATAGGAAGGTATACAGATAATTTCATATTTGTGCCTAATATTATTTATTTTTGTGGAATATTATGAGAATATTGGGTATATTATGAAGATTTGGAGGAGGAGATAATTTACGTACTTGTTCCCTAATGTAGGAGGATCAATATTAAATAGTGGATCAAAAAGATATTATGGATTCATTGCACAGATTGTGGAGCTCCAGTGACTGAGCAAAATCCAGGAATGTGTTCCCTGCCATTTAGTGTAGATTCCTAGTATTGGGAACTAGATCCACTAATCAAGTTATTTTGGTTGGGAGATATTCCTTATTTGATGGGGAATGATTCCTAATAATTTTGTATAATTACCAAGTCTAATTTTCCTCTAGGGATAAATTTTTTATTAGTTTTTTTGTGGAGAGGACTAGTATTTTTGCAACTCCATTATCATTTCTTGTAGGGATGTAATTGTATTGTTGGAAATAACGAAGATTGGTGTCATTATCAACTTCTAAACCTTGGTATCCTTCATGGGAATCTGATTTTCCTTTGGCTTGACCATCCTAGTAGCATGAGAGCCATTTTGTATCATTTATTTTTCCTCTTTTCACTTTTTATTCACATGCATCTCTTGTTCTTGTCTTTTTTCTATTTTTGCATTTAGTGTTAGTGATTTCGTGTTGTAGGAATGGGTTAAATTTATGTTATTTTTAGAGCATGATAATGAACAATCAAGTTTATTCCACTTGTAATGGCTACCTAAGACGCCCTATTAAATAAAAAAAATTGTCCCATCCAAATTGGATTTGATTTGGCTGTTTATTTGGTGAATTATAACTCCATGCAGAAAATTTGTTGTTTCTTGCATTAAAACTACAATAAACCTTGTAGTAGCTTTCCAACATGCATATACTTGCCCAAATTCAGTGAAAAAGTTTGGTTATTTTCCCTTAGGGTTGAATCAAGACCCATAGGTTCTAAATCAATGATTAGGGAACACTAAAGACCACTTAGGACGTGCTTCTTTACCCAGCAAAAATAGTTTAGTGATTTGGGCTAATGGACAAATTTATGAAATGGGTAATACAATGATATTTTATTGATTAGTGCATCCAATGGACTTTGTTAATGGATATAAAGTATATTAAATATAATTGTAGAAATGTAGTTCATGATGTTTACTTTATGCAATTATAATAGGGTTCTTTTCATGCACTTTCATCCTTGCAATAGGTTGAGGTTTCCATTTCGAGCATTTCATTTTGTACAATTAGTTCAGGATTTGACTTCAGTACATGCACTCCATTACATTATGATAGAAAAGGAAGGATACATTGTAGGTTCCACATATAGTGCCAATAACTCTTAAGTTTGTACAAACCTCGGGTTGATGATTAAAGTTGGTAGCCTTAGGAGTTGCAGGATTCTTGTTGCAATATCGAGGGTCATCACAATTCCTAGATATTCCACTTGATATATTCATTTTCTAGAATGGAGTGATGATATATCGACTCGTTGGGTAGAGGTGATCCGAGAGTCAAATCGATTGAATGCTTGACCTCACAATGTAAGGGTACCCCTACAGGTGATGAGAGTATGACCTTGTATACTTCAACAATCGTATCCACCTACTTCTGTTGCATGGAGGAACCCTTCCTAAGGTCCATGGATGTGGCTACGATATTTCTCTTAATTTGAGAGAGAATTAGAAAGAAAGAAAATTTCCCAGTCTGGGAGGTGATCTTACTGTATTGCTTAGCATAAATCACAGAGATGGTTGTAGGCGAGGCTACCTATAGTATCCTGTATAACTTACTACCCAAAGAAAAAATAAACTAGGGTCTAGACTCATATAAAACATGTCGCCTCCATAATACATCACAAACTTTAAGAGGAGCAGCATCACACAATACCTCAGCCATGAAGGGCTTGATGTTGTAGGGAAGGTTGCACTACTTGCTGATGTGGAGATCTCACCCTTGGTGAAGCAACTTGATGGTGTATGAATGTAAATGTGTTGTAGTTAGTAGGCCTGATAGTTTCAAAACATCTACTGAAATGAGGTTCTTTTGGCTCCCCTATCGATAATGAACTACAACAGAAAACACTTCACCCACATCTATGAGTGGAATATGCATTCTCCCTCCTTTGGATCTTCAGCATCAATCTTCTGGATCTTGGTGCTTTCCACAGTGGCAATAGGTTCCTTGTCAATGATATGCTTCCATTTAGGATTCCCCTTATCGAGTTTTGCCTTACAGAGAGAATATGCATCTGACTTGGAATCCTTTAGCTCAGCCACAGGTGACTACTTGGCTCGACACTCACTTGTGTTGTCAGTGGAACTCTTATGGAAGTCACACCACTTTCCTCTGTTCTTCTTTGTCTTCATGGTGCTTTCCTCCTTCTAGCTTTGGAGGGTTCTCCTGGGTCACCCCACCTTAGCTTTTCCCTTTGCTCTATGGTTTTGGGGAACCTTTCCCTTGCTTTAGGTTCAGAGATCCAAAGTATCTCTTCTTCTGTTTAAAATTCTACTCAATCTTGACAATGTATCAGTATGTCATGACAAGTGAGGACATGTCAAAGAACTCCATTTCATCCTGGATGTACCTGTGTAGGCAGTTTTTGTACCTGAGTACCAAAATGTTTCTCATAATCCTTAATACCCAACTTTGTCTAAATGGTATCAAAAACATTAGTAAAATTAGACATGTTTTGGTCCCTTCCTTGTTGTAACATGGTCCATTGTATGTATTTATCTCCATAGCTCACAATAGGGTAGTACTACTCCTTGATGGAATTCTGAAACAAACTCTAGGTGGGTGTGATTGAAAATAGTGAGGGTGTACTTTCATCCTTCTTCTCACATTAGATTTATGACCAGTCCTTCACAGTGGGGGTGACTTTGAGAATAGAAAATGTAATCTTTTCCTAGCTAGAAAAATCATGAACTGAAAAATATCCTTTTACTGGATTTAAACATTTATCTACAACGTATGCATCTATATGACCTTCAAATATGGAGATGTCATAGTTAACTTGTACCTTAAAGTGTGTTGTGCTTCTAGAGTAGCTGTTGGAAGGAGATGTGTCGACCTTTGGTAGAAACTGAAGGATTTGGGAAAAGTTGATCATCATCACGTTCCTTTTATGCTTGAGCGCTTCTTCGAGCAAGAATTTGAAAGGATATCCTGCCCCCTCATATTTCTTCTCTTCTACCATGGGAGGCTGTTGAGATTTACGAGGTTGATCTTGAAAAGGTTGAACTAGTTTAAGCCCTAACTTCTTATATCTTGACCTCATTGGGGGCATGCAAAGAAAAACAAAGGCAGTGCAAACAACTCTGATACCATTGATCTGAACTTAAATATAAATGCAAAAAATTATAGATATAACCATAAATATAGATATGCAATAGAAATAACACTTCGTTTCATTAATATCATATACTAAAATATGCTTACAAACACAATGGAAATAAGACTAGCTCGGGCACTGATAGCTTATCTCTAAGAAGAGATATGGTGGCTACATGCCCCTGAATTGCATTACAGTGAGGCTGGAAGGGCTATTTATTATTGATAAATAATGAAAAACCATAAACATCCAAAAACCTAACCCTAGGAGATGAAGCGCCAAAACTATGGGCCCTGTTTGGGTAAATTGGTACATCAACTTCCTGGGGTCATAACTTTGGTATACGATCTTTGTTAGACATGCACAACACCTCATTAGAAACATCTATTAATGGAATACAACTTCCAAGAATCCTACTTCAATTAATGACCCATGTTGGCCCCAATTTTCCCAAAAAACATCGTTTAGGGCCTCAAAACAGCTTTGGAAGTTCACGACATGAAAAATTGCCAAAAATAGTAAAATTTGCTACAATTAAGGAAACTAAGAAGTTGAAAGAGACAGTGGTGGGGGTCTAAGTTCAATAGGTGGGTGGCCACGAACATCCACCTGGATTAGCTAAGCAGGTGACACCATCAAATGGTTTACAAGACTTCTTACTTTACTTTTCCATTTGTGTTATAAGGATCTACTTTCAAGCTCTTAGTCTTGGAGTAAAGGTACTAGCTTTGATACCAATTGTTGGAAATATTGAGAAGGGTGGTGAATCAATGTTTATTTTTATAACTGTTATTCTATGAGCTAATATTACTTAGATAGAACACAAAATGAACAATAACGAAATAAATAATTTTATTAATAAGAATTGAAAATAACTCCAATCCTATCTCTAATGAATGAAGTAAAATAATAAATTAGGGATGCAACCCTAGATGAACACTCCAATATTGAAATTAACGAAGATCCAATCTATATTTCACCAAGAGTCAACTTGGTCTTCTTGAGGACTCTAGTCCTCTAGCACTCCAACCCTCTTAACTAGTTTAGGATCCAACCTGGTCTTCTTGAGGACTCTAATCCCTAGGGCTCCAACACTATTCTTTTCATTCTTTAAGATAGGGTCAAAGATTATTCAAGGCTCCTCATATCTTCCACAATAAGAACTGAAAATACATTCAATATTACTTTCAACAATTCCTTACATTTATCTTCAAAATACTTAGCTCATCAATGACAACTTTAGCAACCAACCCCAAAAGGTGTATCCAATACTATTTATGTCATCTAATCAATATTTTCCAAGGTTACCTGATAAAGTATTGAATCATGCATCAATGTTAGCAAGAATTTCTCCAAGTTGATCCTCTAGAAATGTCTTCAAAAGGTCTTCAATAGTGTAGGATGTCTTTAATAAGTTGCTCCAAGGTACTCTCCAAGGAAATATGGAATCCTAGATCACTCTCCAAGGTATGCTCAAGGCTGTCACAAGAGAGCTTCAAATCCACTTCAATATGTATATCAAAATTTCCACCAAGAAATATGCTCCAAGATGCTTACGTAATACTCGAAAGGTTGCCTCAAGAGCTTCTCCAAACTATGTTGAGTTTACTGCTTCAAGGTATCTTCAATAATTTGTTCCAAATATGTTTAATGAGTTCAATAATGATTTAAAAAATAAAATTCCTCCACAATATGCAATACATTGTACCTTTAAGGTATGCAGTAAGATACCAGTCCAAAACTTGTCAAAATAAAAGCTCTTCAAGAAGTCTATGGAAAAATTCTCTTCTAGATGCTTCTTGAGCTTCTGTAACATTTCTTACAGGTCTATAACATGCCTAAAAGGAGATCCATGGTTTGATGTTATCATAATTCAAAGAGGAGTCTTAACAATTCTGAAGTGTATTATGAGAGATAGATAACATATGATCATATGACAGTCTCCAAAAACATTCACCAAATAGTCTACAACTAACCCACTATAGGTCTAGAAATAAAGAATTTACTTCTCCATAGCTCTAAGGTGTAGTTGTCACAGTCATAGAGTAAGTAAGTTGAAGTGCAAGTGCAAACACTGCAGATTCTTAAAGCCTGAGTTATAAAATAGGTGTAGATCTTAACTATGGTCCACGAGCTCTTGCAAAAAATTATTATGAATCTACAATATGTTCTGAAAAGATCCAAGTCATTCAGGATTGGCCAGGGAACACATTCTTGGATTTTCTCAGTCATTGGAGCTCCATAATCTGTGCCATAAATCCATAATATCTTTTTGATCCGTTATTTAATATTGATCTTCCTACATTAGGGAACACGTCTGTAAATTATCTCCTCCTCCAAATCCTCATAATATGCCCAATATTCTCACAATATTCCACAAAAATAAATAATATTAGGCACAAATATGAAATTATCTGTATACCTTCTTATTGAACATATTAAAGTTCAAAATACATTATCTAATGAAAAATGAGAGGTTTATTTTACTAAAGGATGGTTACATTTGCCTTAATTTATGTTTAATTTAGAGGCATGTGTTGGGTCCCTATAACACTAGTGATTACCCCATTACTATTTTAGTTGTACCCCTTATTAATATTGTTGTGCCCCTATTGTCCCCATATTGTTATTACTGTGCCCCATAGAATCCCTCTATTGTTTATTTTGTGGCTTTATATTATTATTGTTAGGTCGGATGGGTTATATTGTGACTCCTTAGACTCCTATATATAGAAAGGAGGTTTTTGTCATTCGAATCATCCAAGAATTTTTCATTTATGTAATGTAAAGGAGGTTTCCCCCTCAAAGAGGCTGAATTCTAAGGCATTGATCTATCTTTTCTATATTTTCTTGAACTGGTTTCATAACATTTGGTATGAGAGCTTTGGATTCTAGGGTTTCACTGCTCCAAACAAGTCATAATGGCATTTTCACTATAACTTTTTCTGTGATGTTCCAGAAGCTAAAAGAGAAACCCATTTGAGAAGACATCGTGCTAACTCTCAGGTCCAAATTTTAGAGCTTTTCGCGCTATATTTTCAGAGATATGATCTGAGGAAGTTGGTCCTTTTGCAAAATCCTGAATTACATTCAGAACAAGTGCCCTGGGGAAAATCATCATAACTTTATCTCTAAGCATCAGATTGAAATTTTGTAAGAAGGTACAGAAAGAGGATGGACTTTAGTTTCTTGTATATATTTTTCACAGCCAAAGGTAAAAACAAGGACACGTGGCACGTCGTACAAGTTCGCTCTTCTGAATTAGTCTATAATCAGGTCACTCTGGGAGATTTGGCATAACTCTTCATTGGAGAATCCAATTGGGGTCAGACTGGTGGCATTGGAAATAGGACATAGAGGGATACCACAAGTCACAATTTCAGAACTGGATGATTCGAAGCTAAAGAGATACATCAGAGGAAATATCGAGCTCCTACAAAGTGAAAAAAGGTGTGTATATTTTTTTAAATGTTTCCTTAAGCTTGGATTGAAAAATTATTTTGAAGGAATTCAAAGGGCATAGTAAAGAATTATTATCAGTAATTGATGCCCAGAGGAAAGAAAATGGAAACACCTAGTAGGTGACCCGAAATATCTAGCATGACTCATGAAGAAGAGGAAGAAATGCAACATGATATATCAAAATTATGATCCCAAGTGCAACAAGTGTCACTTGCACAAAAAGGAATAGAATCGAAGATGGATGGTTTAAAGAAAGGCATACAAGCTAAGATGGATTGTTTAAAGAAAGGTGTAAAAGCTAAGATGAATGACGTGGAAGCTAAGATGGACGATTTGAAGATGGATTTGAAGATAGACATTGAAGAATTGAAGATAAATATGAATAAGTCGCTACAAGAAAGGGTCACTAATGGTGAAAGGGTAGTAAAGGAAACTCGTGATAAGAATAAAAGAAATGTGAATCATGATTCCATAGACTCTAATGTCGTATTTAATACCCACCATATTCCAAAAATCGATATGAGGAAGTTTGATGGCAAGGATCCCGCAACATGGATATTACAGATGGAGCAATTTTTCGATCTCAATAATGTGAAAAACACACAAAAGTTACATATTGCAACTTTATATTTGGAACCAAATCAGTTTGTATGGTATCAATGGCTTTGGTCTCATAAACAATTTATCACTTGGGCAATTTTTACGGAAGAATTGATAGCACATTATGAGGATACAAAAAGCAACACTTTTTTTAGCCAATTGATAAGTCTCAAACAAAAGGGTTCAATAATGAGCACATTGAGGAGTTCCAAAAATTGAACATAAGGGTAAAAGATATTCCAGAGGAGCATAGGATTGATGTGTTCATAGGGTCTTTAAAGGATAATATCCAACATGATGTTCGCCTTTGGGAAGCTGATTCATTAGAGAAGGCATTCAGGTTAGCAAGAAAAATGGAAAGCAAAATTATGGCAACCAGGAAGCATACCACTCACAACTATAAAGATGAAAGTGTTGTTTCCCCTAGTTTCCACAACCTATAAGGTTGACACCACAACAATTGGAAGAAAAAAGAGCAAAAGGGATTTGCTACAGTTGTGATAGAAAATACATTAAATGTCATAAGTGTGCTGAGAAGAAATTATTCTACATAGATTGTGAA